>CABIKL010003765.1:0-10489 GCA_902196195.1 Aptinothrips rufus | reverse complement strand
TTTTGCCATTCAGCTTGTTTTGAAGCAGCCGCGGAAAGGGTTCAGAGCCCTGCTCCCCAGGGACAGAGAGCTTCCCTCGGGAGAGGATTGTAAGGAAGAGGATAGGGTGGCGAAGAGTTGCGATGTACACCTGACAGACACCCTAAATGACCTACAGAACGACGCACGTAAACAGAAGGAGGTGAGGTCTCCAGGGCACTACATCCCTACGGCCGCAAGAGCCCTGCTCCCCAGGGACATAGAGCCGAAGCACCCAGGGAAATGAGCCCAAGGAAAAATGACACTTGACGGAAAACAAGTAAGCCAAAGTTGTTCAACGTATTAGAACGAGTACATATAACCTGTTTGAGTTATAAGCCACTTCAGAAACGGGTACCTCCTCCGATAATCGGTGCCCTCCATGTTAATGCGGCCCTGCTCTATCTCCCATCTAGGAGTGAGAGACGATCGAACAGAACCGAGTGAACTGGGTGAATCCGCTTATCTCACCGCTGAGCTACGTTATGCATGAGGGACGATCGAGTGCAAGACACACGTGGAAGGTTAATAACCGCTTATCTCAGCTGACGGTGAGTTATACGTCTGCCCCGGCTCCGCCGAAGCGTGCTCCAAGTGACAATGGATATCCCGATCCGATGCGGTCCGGCCGGGCCCGGCCGAGGTGCCATAAAAGCTCGGTCGTATACTCGCGAATACAACCCGCGAAAGTGCGTCTGAAACGACTGATCACGGCGACGGGACGGGACTAGAGAGCCTGGAAGGAGAGAGGCGACAACTGTCATGGCGGCTGCCGGCTTGGGATCCAGCTGTGTCCGCTCTACCCCGCACCCTCACCGCGCGCCCAGGTAGCGACGCCCTGCGCATGCGCTGTCCCCAGGTGTATCCCAGCGGCTGCAGTCCCATAGCCACCAAGACGACTGTCGCCTCTCTCCTTCCAGGCTCTCTATTGGCACACCGTCAGAAATTTTCTGCCATTATTTGACCATCCCTCCCTCTTACCGAAGTGGCGCCCTTAGCCTCTAGCCTTAGACTCTTCGGAGAGTCCCTTTCGATTGGCTGCGACGCATGACTGACGTGTTGCTTTTTCTTTCTGTTTGTGCAGCAACTGTTCCGCAGCCAGCAGCAGCAACAGCAGCAGCAGAACGCTCCCCAGCAGATCCAGTTGCTGCAGCAGCAGCAGTATCTGGCCACACAGCAGCAGCAGCAGCTGGGCATCGCTGCGCCGGCCGCGGCCTTCACCAGCGCTCCGTACCTGATCAACGCCCAGGAGCCGTACGTGGGCACCCTCATAGCCGGTACGTAACCTTTGGGCTGAGTGCACAGAAAAACCAAAACACAGAATCTTGAGCAACTCAACCCAGAGAGGGTAAAAAAATATTTTTGGACGTGATTTTGAGACTTAGTCTAAAACGCGTTTCGAAGCTTCCTGATCATTTTACAACAGGTCTCAAAATCAACCCCCAATTTTTGTTTTTGGTATCCTTGGTTTCTGGGTTGAGTTGTCCCAGATTCTGGGTTTTGGTTTTTCTGTGTGAGTGAATGCAAAGATTTCGACAATGTTGCCTTCAATGACTTCCGAGAACCGCACAGATAAAGCAGAACGCTGATTCTGGGGCAGGCCTAATCGAGGAAACATGGGTTAAAACAATTATAATCAAAAACCATTTTGAAAACATCACTTTTTACAAAAATGATCTTAAAAATGTTTTTCACCTTTGGCGCCTGGTTTGGTCCGTTCCTGAATCGTTTTGCTTTGTCCTATGCGCGATCTGGATGCTTATAACGTTCCTTGGCTTGACTTCGGTTTGAGTTAAGAGAGCCGTACTAATTAGCAAGATTATCTTTGTACTGTGGTAAGTGTCCACTTGGCCTTTTATAAACAATTGTCCGTCTTAGGTCCTACTGTAGTTCCCCAGTACTATGGCATGGGACCATGGGTTTATCCTGCCAACATCATCCAGCAAGGCGCGGCGGGGGCACCGCAGCGTCGGCCCCTCACACCATCCTCGTCCTCCGAGCTCAACAACAGCACCACCAACCTCACGCAGGTGAGCCACCGCGCCCCGCCGGGCCCCGCCCCTCTGCCTCTGCTGCTCCAGGGAGCAGGAAAGATCGGAAAAAGTCAGGGAATTTTGAAAAAAGTCGAAAAGTCAGTGAAATCGTCAAAATACAACCTTTAATGGGGTGTTTCAGGCGCATTTTTTCAAATTTGTGGTGTCACGTAATTTGCGTTCAAGTCGCCAAATCTCATTTTTCATGTCAAAAAAATGTCAAAAAATATCTTTAACGCCAATTGCTTTTAGCTCGTTTTACTGGTAGTCATCTTGGGGGTTTAATGCGTTATCTGTCACCAAAAAAATGTAGATTTAATCAAAAATGTCAGGGGAAATTATGATTAAAGGTCAGGGGAATCAGGGGAAAATCAGGGAATTCGACTGCACCTTGCTCCCGTGTGTGTGCAACCCTCTGAGTCGTTGCTCTGATTCCAGGTCCAGGGACAGTACCAAGTTATCCCCGCATACTATGACCAGAATGGTTCCATAGTGATGGGGAACGTCCGTGGCATCGGAAACGGCACCCCAATGAGACTCGTCTCTCCCGCACCTGTGATAGTGAATGCAGGCACCCCCGGCGGGAACATGAGACTCCTAGGCAGCCAGCCTCAGCAGATAGCCACCCCTCCCGCTGCCTCTTCAATCTACAGCAGCAACCAGCCCGGCTCTCTCTACTCCAGTTCCAACGGGACCACTATTGGCGGTATGTATCTTCCTTGGTTTTGGAGACAAGCTAATTTTATATCTCATTTTTGGACAATCTACTGGTGCTGGATGTGGCGGGCAATGTAATGGCTTTTGATGATTTTGAGGTTTTTCTTCGTAATAACAATCGTTCTTTTAAAGTAAACATATTTTCCACTATAACAATTTTAAACTATATGGTTTTTAGTTTTGATGAAGATTTTGTGTGCAGTATTTCTGAATTAATTTTGTTTGCATGCATTTTGTCATGCAAATATGATAACTAACTTCTTGTGTTCCTTGACATTTTGGACTTTATTTTAATTTGTGTAATAATGCATGTGGTATATTAACAAAGCTCATGGAGCAAAAGCTTGCTCTAGAAGTTTTATTTTCTTCTTTGTGTTAGTCTTAGAGTTAATATGCCTTGTGGAGAAAGTAATGAATGTGGCTTGCCCATGGCACACGTGACTGCTCAGGTGGTGGGTTCCCTTCACCATCTGCCTCTCTTGGTTTTGGGAGCAGCAACTTGGGCACTATTGGATCACCTGCCAGCCTGTCCTCTCTTGGTGCAGGTACCCTTTGCATGAGCATGATCTGCTTCATAGCCTGGTTTGCCATTCAGACTGTCAACACACGCTTTCTTCACTTCACTTTACATTTGCCACATGCTCTGAACTTACACCCAGACTTATCTAAACACTCTTATTATTTGCACCGTCTGATGACAAATGCACATACAATCAGTGTCTCAAAATAAATTGGAAAGCTTCCACTGTACCTCAGTTCTTTCGTTTTCTCTTTTAAGCTTGTCTCAATTTCCAGTATCAATTTTAATTTTTTATAATATTACCCTTTTTTGCATGATTTTTTCTGTGTACTATGTTTGCTTCGCACCATTCCGAATCCATGTTCATGTGTGTATGTTTGTGTCTTGTGCCAATAATAAAAGTCCATTAAGTTTCCCGCATATCTCAGCTAATAGAACCACTTACATGTTTTAATGTTGTCTTGGTCAAAAGAAAATTACTCAAGAATTTTGAATCAAATCTAAACATTGTGCACTTAGAGAAGAAAACATGTGATAATATTTCCTATTTTGCCACTCAATTAAAAATCCTCATATTGCTGGCCTCTCTCAAGTCTGAAAAGCACTGTTGCTATCTCTGTAACTCATAATATACTTCTGGTATTATAAGATTTGTTCTTGTTGTCACATTTGCTAATGTTTAATACGATTCTGGTAGGAGTGGACGTGTCAGGCACTGGCCTTGGCCTAGGCACTGGAAGCACAGGCAGGCGAGACTCATTTGACCGCAACACATCAGCATTCTCGCCATCACTTGAGTACAACAGGGGGAAATGGCCGCAGAGCTATGGTGCATTAGGTTAGTACTCAGAATTTGTAATGTTGACTTTGAGGAGGTGCATGCATGGTTTAAAATGGTTTTAAATTCTTCCATATCTTCAATTATAATCTTTACGGTCTTTGTACTGTTGCTCCTCAAGAATTACGTGTGGACCAAGTGTGGACGGCATATTGAATCCATTCCATTAAAACAACCTTTTTCTTCTCCTCACAGGAACAGTAACTGCTTCTCCCAGTCCCTTAGGACTGACATCAGGATCATTAACTCCACCTCCTCCCTCCTTGTCTGCCATGGGAAGTTCATCAAATTTGGCCCTCGGCACTTTAATGGGAGGAACAGTAAATCATCGTGGCAGTTTGCTGTCTGCTGCACCAGGTGCTGAAGCAGCTAAATTCCGCAATGGCAATGTTGGTCCTCACATGGTTGCTGGACTTACAGCAAATGGCATGTTTGGATCAAGTTCTTCTCTCTTCAGCAAATTTGGAGCAACAAATCCAAGAGGAACTGTGGGCTCTGGACTTGAAAAACCCCCGGGCAGAAGTAGATTACTTGAAGACTTCAGGTAAGTTTTCCTTACCAGTTTCATTTTATAGTTAATATCTGTCGCTATTATTTGTTGTACCTTTAAGAAAAATTAATTCATCACTTTTAAGTACTGAATGTCAACTACAATTTTCTATTTTGTTTTTTCTTTCCTTCAGAAACAACCGTTTCCCAAGTCTTGGCTTACGGGACCTTGCAAATCATATCGTGGAATTCTCCCAGGATCAACATGGTTCACGCTTTATTCAGCAGAAGCTTGAAAGAGCATCTGTTGCCGAGAAACAGCTGGTGTTTAATGAGATTCTTTCTGCAGCATATAACCTTATGACTGATGTTTTTGGCAACTATGTGATTCAGAAATTCTTCGAATTTGGCACGCCTGATCAGAAAACAACTTTGGCTCAGAAGGTAAGAGTTTGCTCTGAAGATTTTTAACTAAATGCTTGTTTTATCCAGGTTGAAAAAAAGCATGATTTGAATTTTGCCACTCTTCTAGGTTCGTGGCCATGTATTGCCCCTAGCACTGCAAATGTATGGATGCAGAGTGATCCAAAAGGCTCTTGAATCAATTTCCCCAGAGCAGCAGCAAGAAATTGTGAACGAACTTGATGGTCACATTTTGAAGTGCGTCAAGGATCAGAATGGAAACCATGTAGTCCAGAAATGCATAGAGTGTGTGGAACCTCATGCTCTTCAGTTCATAATAAATGCCTTCCAAGGACAGGTTTATGCTCTTTCAACTCACCCATATGGATGCCGGGTTATCCAACGCATTCTGGAGCATTGTACTTTAGAACAGACTGCACCCATATTGGAAGAACTTCATAGCCAAACAGAGCAGTTGATCCAGGACCAATATGGAAACTACGTAATTCAACATGTGCTTGGTAATTATCATGAGTGACCTCTAAATTTAAACCACTTATTCGTACTTTCGTTATGAATAAAATAACATTTTCTTATCTTTTCAGAACATGGTAAACCGGAGGATAAATCTCAAATCATCAATTCTGTCAGAGGCAAAGTTCTTGTCTTGTCTCAACATAAGTTTGCATCTAACGTTGTGGAGAAATGCGTCACTCATGCAACACGAGCAGAGAGGGCATTTTTGATAGAAGAAGTGTGCAGCTTTAATGACAAGTGAGTTGCTACGCCACTGCATGCATGTTTCCTTACTATTAAGTGCTTTTAACCGTTTACCATTCTCATGGATTCCTTGAATAATGAAGTTAAATTTTATTTTCACAGTGCATTGCATGTAATGATGAAGGATCAGTATGCCAACTACGTGGTTCAGAAGATGATTGATGTCTCTGAACCTGCTCAGAGAAAGGTGTTAATGCACAAAATCAGGCCTCATCTCAATTCTCTGCGGAAGTACACTTATGGAAAGCACATTATTGCAAAACTTGAGAAGTACTTCATGAAGACCGCCAACGCTGTGAACGTGGTTGGAGGTGTAGGTGTTGTGGGAAGTGATTTGGGGCCCATTGGACCTCCCCCAAGTAATGGGATGTAATGGGTGGCTTTCATCGAAGCCAAAGCCTCATCATAAGATTTACAACTCTTTTTGTTTATGGCTTTGGTGTGACTTTGTTTGGTAATATTATTACAAAGTAACTGAATGGGAAGTTAGGGATTGTGTATTCTTTATTCTGTCTCCCTTTATTTTACATTCGCTTATTAAGTGAGTTGTGGAATTTATAGTTTCCCCGTGAGTGATCACTTTTAGTATTTTAACTCTGTGGAGACAGTTTGGATCTTGTAGCTCATCTTTCCATTGAGTTTGGCAAAGTGACTTGTGCAATGTGTTTATCTGAATGGATTGTGGACCAAGAGCAGACAGGACAGCCCAAGTGGGCTTTTACTATTGTATACCTGTGTACATTAAGGGCAAGTTGATCATATTTATTTTAAATTATTTTACATTTTTTCTCATATAGTCCATAGTTCACTGTACAGAAACTTCCATTGATCTTTAGAGGCTGTGTTACTTGTACAACATTCGGTTTGTAACTCATGCCTCAATTCTTATTGAGTGGAATTGGACATGGTTGAAAATTCAAGTTGATTCCTCTGAAGTTGTGATAATCACTCAGGTTATTCCAGGCTACACCATTTGAGCAACTGCTTACCTAGTGCTGAAGCATTGCTTCTATCCCATACTATTTTCTTTCTCCATGATCACATGACTTCTTTCAAGCTATTGACAGCCTGACTAAAATGAATAATTCAAAGCCACATTGATGTTTAAACACGACAATTTGATTAGAAGCAGGGTACCAATTAATTGCAGTTGTGACTGTTCTTCAAAGAAACATTAGCACTACCCATTCTGAAGAGGCCTTGAAGGCATTCATCGGAGGAATAGTGTGACATAGAATATCTTAATATCATAAAGGACCAATGTAGGATTTTATTTCAACTTCCGTTTTCAACAGATAGTCCTGACTTAGTAGTTGATGCCGGTGTTTTTATTGCTCAGAAGTCGATTTTTCATATATTCAAGGAAACCTCTTGTATTCAACTATTTACAATACTTGACAGTTACTGAATGTGTCAATGTTCCAAACTTTTGTTTTAAATGTGTGTTGTGCAGTAATGCCTATTGGTTAGTGTAAAAAATTGACGATGTTGAGTGGAAAATGTATGCCAATAGCAAATGACCTAAACAATTCATGTAAATATATTGACTGGTGTGTTGGTGTGGACAATATTCAAAGCAACTCTGACATGGCATTTATTTGCTTACACAACATTGTCATCAGTAATTTGAGAAATGAACTTCTTTTAATTATTTTCTATGTTATTTTTTTATTTGCCACCCCTGTAGAGTCATGGAATGCTTCTCCTTTGAGTATTCCCCTTGTGCAGTATGAATAATTGTGTGAATGTAAAAATTGAAACCATTGTACACATCTTATGGACTGTGTATTGTACGATTTATAAATATGGAGGAATCAAACTGTAAAATTGAATCATTGACATGTAAACATTTTAAAAATTTGAAATATGCATTGTAAAGTGTACAGGCAAATATTTGAACAGAGATTTTCCAAAATATTTTTATTATTGACTTCATGTGGGCTCTGTATTAAGTTGGACACAGAAAAGGGGATAGTTGTGTAGGGCAGTTGTTTGTGTAAAGCATTTACTATGTATTAAATTTGTTTCTGTATTCAGAGTTTTCCCCCAAGTAAGTTACAATTCTACCTGTGTGAAAAGAAGCACTGCATTATTATTGCTATTGTTTTTAGGTCAGGTAATCCATAGTTCAATGTATAAGATGTATCTTAAAATTAATTCAACTAAAATCTTATTAGCTTCTAAATTAGTGTTAGTTTTTTCTCTCATTTACCTTATCTATGTCCAGTAACTCCTTAAAACTATTAGACCCCAGTACACTTCTTTTGTGTAGGCAATTTGTGTAATCAAAGATACTCCTTACAATGGGAGTCAATTTTAACTTACTTGGAAAATTCAATAACTAATTAGATGCATCCTTCTCATGTAATTATTATTTTGCTTTTGTAAGTACAGGA
This sequence comes from Aptinothrips rufus, assembly GCA_902196195.1. Lineage (NCBI taxonomy): Eukaryota > Metazoa > Arthropoda > Insecta > Thysanoptera > Thripidae > Aptinothrips > Aptinothrips rufus. The sequence continues at coordinate 2,296 of CABIKL010003765.1, read as the reverse complement.
AACATAAATCTGCTTCTATTTGCATTAGTGAATTTTTTTAATTTTGTTCTTCGCAATAGACTGCTCATTTTTGAAGCGTTCGTGTTAAATTCTGTTGAGGAAAATTGTGACCCCTTTTTCTTAGATATGCATGAAGTATTATTCTCTTTTTCTGATTAAGTGAGTACATGTGTTTTCAACATTCTACTTGTTCTCATTACAGATTAAACTGCTCATTTGTTTGAAATGTTTCCTTGGATGTGCTCTTAATCTCTTAAACATTTTTTTGTTATTCTTTCAGTTTGTTGTACTGTTTTCAGTTCTATGAAATTTCTTTTAAATTCCTCTTGGTTATTATCACTGAATTCCTTTCCTGCTGAATCCTCTGCAGCTGGTCAATTTCCTTGGAAGCATGTATATGGATATGTATATTTTTGCATGACTTGACCGAAAGAAGATTTTGGTCAATTCATTTTTAGTGAAAGACAACTTTTTATCTTAGTGGCAAACATGTTGAAATTAAATTAGTATGAGACTCCATGTCCTCAATACCTTTTATGTGTTGCTGAATTGCTGTTTTGTCATCAACCACGAACTAGATTTCAAGCATGACTGTAGTTGCTGCTGTGAAAAATTAATTGATTGTCTTTCACCAAAAATTTATTGATCTTCACAAATTTTTATCTCTCTTAATATTGTACTATAAATGCATCTTGAATCTATATTGCTTGTAATTATCTTTGTAGAACTTGTAGCTATGAGGGTCTTTCCCTTGCTCTCCACAATGTATTTTCTACACATTGTAGTATATATACATAACTACTTATTGTATATTGGTCGTAACAGCATTCATTATATTTAAGCTTGAGCTATGCCACTTTCTCCCAAACTTTATGGAAATAGTATCTGTAGCACTGAAGCATTGCCTTTATAAGATGAGAGCCTCAAAAGACACAATGGACAATAGATTTTTGTTGTTTTCAGGATTTTTGAAAATTACAGGAACCTCTCTCATAGTAATAGTTTTGGACTGGCGTGAAAGTGGCATTTGCTCACCTCATGTTGTTTTATTTTGCAGTAATGTAGGAAGTTCCTAGGTATTAAGTGATAAATATTTCTACAGTTTGTGTGGCATAAGAAGTGGTTGCTGTACATAGTACTGTGTTTAGATTTGTGTGGTAATTTTGAAATTTAGATGAAATAACTAATTAGAATGTTTTCCACAATCACTGTCTATTGATATACATAGAACATATGTTACAAAATCATGGAACTAAGTTATATATAGTTATTATTAAATCACGTTGTGTCAAGACTGATGTAAAGTAAAAACTAAACAAAAGCATAACAAGAAAGTAGCAAATGTTCAGCATTAAATTGTTGTTTCCCCTGTTCTCCTGTTTTGTGTAATTAAATGTGACATCTACCAGCAAATTCTAGCTGCAGTGAAGTTATTTCTTCTTAATACACCAATTGTGTAAACTGCTTGCTAAGTGCTAATTTTGCACTGTGTTTTAGGAAGAGAGATTGTATGAATATTATTTTACTGTTTTTATTGTTCATTCCTAAACCATTAAAACATGCAAAATAAGCTGTAAGTAATTTCTTTCCTCTCCCTTAGTGTTACTTTTTGTAAAAGAATTGTTGTCTTAGGTGCACATAGAACAAATTAATAGCTGTAGAGAAGCACTTGTGAATATATTGTGAACCCAACAGATATGCTTTTAATGTTCTGCTTGACCACTTCTATATTGATCTTATGCCTCAATCATTGACAAAGTCCCTGAATGCCCAAGACCATGATGTTCAATGGAACATGAAATAAATCTCTTTGTATTGCTTAAAATTGGACTTTTACTTCTTTCCTCATTCAATCATACTATGAACTGAGCTCAATGCAGTTGAAAATAGGGAAAACAAATTATAATAAATTCGCAAGTGAGTGACTAAGTGCATGGAGGACTTTGGCATGAAGAGGAAAAGCAAGAAGACAGTGGTGGAACATCCCAAAACCTCATTTGTTTTCTACCCCTTCCACTCCCATGTCGGCTGCTCGTAATGGAAGGGGTAGAAAACAAATGAGGTTTTGGTATGTTCCACCACTGTCTTCTTGCTTTTCCTCTTTAAGCCAAAGTCCTCCATGTTGGCCGTCACCTGTAGACCAAGTAGGTGAGTGCCACAGGGACGTTATTAAATTATATTCCCTGATAGTTACTGACTACTTTGTTGAGTTCTTAAAACAACATTTTTTGATTAGGCTATCTGCTGTGGGACACGAGTATATGCATCATTACTACATTGCTGGACTGATTGCCTT
>CABIKL010003764.1:0-10490 GCA_902196195.1 Aptinothrips rufus | reverse complement strand
GGGGGGGGGGGGGGGGGGGGGGGGCACCGCTACCTGCTAATTGGATCACAAGCCGTTAGAACGGGAGTTGAGCCTGTCGACCTCTAAAGCACGGTGTACACAGATCGATCACCTCCTCTAGGAGTACTGTACTTACCAATGCAGGGGCCCGCCCCGCCCCGCCGCGCACGGCAGTGCAGCGCGTTGCCTACCCGCCGCTCCGCAGGGGCTCGTCCCTCTGACTGCAGGGGGAGGATAGGACGCAGCGCGCGCCAAGTTTGACTGAAATACAGACAATCTCCACTCTCTCGGACTGGAAAGGAAACTGAATCTCAGTCGACTGCCCTTGCGCTCGGTCACTGTGAATACCCACGATTACTTCGAGGAACCGTACTTTAAACGTGTTTGTTCGTCAGTATTACACGGCATTATTTCTTACGCCCCTTACTGACCGTTACGGACGTCAGGTCGTATGTATTACAGAACGATAATAGCGGAATACAGGCCGGTAGGGAGGATGACGGCGGGGAGGTGGGGGCGTCCCCGTGGTCTACTTGTGGTTCACTCACCTCCCCCCCCCCTCCCCCCAAGCACCTGGCTGTGCCGTGGCGGGTCCAGCGTCCCAGTCAGCACTGCCCTGCCCAGCATGCCATGCGCGCCGAGCAGCTCGCTCTGCTGCTGACCGCCCTCGTCCTCGTGCTCCTAGCAGCCGAGGCCAGCCGCCGCGCCAGACTCCGCCGATACATCACCTTCCCCTACGGCAGCACCTACAGGGTGAGCAGGGCGCCGTTCACCCTCAGAGGTCACCTCACGAGGGTCAGTGTGGGGAATAAATGCACAGGGTCAAAACTGAACACCACTTTGGAGCCGGTATTTGAACCAAAAGCTTGCACGTGACCACTCTTATGAGATCATGACAAACACCTGAGACGAAATAAATCGCGACGTAGGGATCTAGGATTCAAATACCGGCTGCAGAGGGGTGTTCAGTTTTTACCTTGGGCATTCATTACCCACACTGACCCTACTCCAGCGGTGCGGAATTTGACGGAGGGGTGCCTGACTCATGTATTCTCTCGGAAGCGTTCAATGTATTCTTTCGTATTCCTTTGTATTCTTGTGCATGCTCCTGTATTCTGTTTTATTATTCTGTATTCTGTTGTATTCTTCTGTATTCTTTGTATTGTTTTGTAATCTTTGTATTCCCATGTATTCACTTTAATTATCATGCATTCTTTTGTATTCTTGTAACTCATATGTATTCATTCGTACGCTCAGTCAACTTAGTGAGAAATGAGACACCCCTCGATTATGACCCACTTATCGCTCTCTCGTATTTACCGTGTCCACATAATTCTGTTTCTTTCTTTGTGGCGAGTGATCAATGATAATGTTTTCGAACTATGGGCTACCGACTAGATCAATTTCCAAGTCAAAAAGGTTTTTCTTTTTTCTTATTTTGCAGGTCGCCCTTGCGTGTAAGTTTCCCGCTGTATTCGACCAGAAAAGCGACCCAGTTTTCTGGACGGAATCCGTGAACTGGGGTATCAACTACGACCTTCCTAACGGCACCCAGCTCTTAGGTCCCTCAGGACTCCAGGGGAGGAGGGATCGGAGGGATCTCTTCCGACGTGTGGAGACCGTCATTGACTCGTAAGTGCCCGCACCCGACTGAGAAATGACTTAGACTCGCCGTCGAATAAAATGTCGAAATAGGAACTTGCTCGTGGAGTTAAAATCGAATTCGGAAATAGAAGATGCGGTTTATTCTAGATTCAGGAAGGTTTGAAAATTTGAACATTACTGCGAATTAAAATTTCATACGAGTATTATGTGGGATGCGAAACATCTCCTGAAACCCGTGCTTTCGGGCATGAGGTCGGCTTATACTTGAATACAGGACAAGTTGAAATGCTTTCTGTGGGTTCACTCATATGCAATTTTCATTTCTGTTCCTTTTTCTTTAGGACAGGATACCTTGGACGATCGTGCCTGCTGCGGGCAATCTGCGAGGCCCCCCAAGCCCTCACTCCCGGGGACAACCTGATAGCGGAGATCTTGCGAATCACTCTATGGTAAGAGTAATATGAAACTCACGGTGTGTTTCGATAGATTGTCTGTTGTTGTTTTTTTTGTCTGTTATTTTTGTCTGTAACATTCGTATTTGAGCAGCCATATCAACCACAGATCGTCGGTAACAAAAAGGATAATTAAGGGATTATCGGTTGTTCAAAATAGTTTATATGAAAGAAAGGGAGGGCAAAGTAAATGACCGTGGTCTACCTTGAAGCATGCAACGACTAAAAAAAAAACAAATGCTGGAAGTCAGGTCGCCGCCCGGCGCTGACTCTGACTCCCCCGAGTACGACTTCGCTCAGCGCGCGGGGCGTCGCGGCTACGACTGCGAGTCCCTCTATCGGGACTGCCCTGTGTCCGTGCTCAGCCTCCTGTTCTCGCTGCGTTGACACCCGCGCCAGGTAAGAGCCTAGAATCAGGGTTCCCACCTGCACTGTGGAAAAGAATACCTGATTTGGGGAGCCCTTGCCTAAAAACAGCGGGGAGAAGTAAAGCCAGTTCCAAAATTTTTGGGAGACATTCTGCGAGCTGCAACAAAATGATCAGGACACTCTAAAATGCATTTTTACTTATTCCTCAAGACGAGCCCCAATTTTTCAATGAACATAGTTTTAAAATTTCCGTTTTAAATTATGGTCTTGTTAGGATGAAGGCCCCCTCGCTAGTGCTGCCGCTGCTGCTGGTGGTGACCCTGAGTGCACTGGCCGCCGCCAGCCCGCCGGGGACCCGGTCCAGGTCCAGGACTCTCTCCCGCCAGAGGAGGTACCTCGTCTTTCCGGAGGGGAGCACCTTCAACGTGAGTACTCCTATTCGTAATGCAAACGCATTGAAAAAGATTCACAATTTTGTCTTTGTTTCGACGCCGAGCGTTCAATGAGCGTCCAACCAGCGTCCAGCAGGAATCTGCCTCCTCGCCCCTCTCCTTGGCGTCGTCAAAACGACTGCGTCACGAAATACGCGGGATAGTGAACGAGCGTCAATCCACTTGTATTTCATTTTACACTTGGGGGTGTCGTGTCTTCCCTCCCACAGATGGCGCTGTGCATGTCGAACAAGGCCCGGTTCTTGGTGGACTCGGGTATCTTCACCGAGGGGGTGGCGTGGGGCTGCTCTTACGACCTGCCCAACAACACGCAGGCCATCGCGTCAGCGGGGGCGGGACCCGAACCCGACCTCCTGCGAAGGAAAGACCACAGGCAGCTGTTCAGGCGAGTGGAGAGGGCGGTCGACTCGTAAGTATGACAAATCTGTGTTTCGTGAAAGGTTGGAGAATGTGTTCGAACCCGTGAAGATTATGTCAGACAGTCCTATACTTGCGCTGAATCGGGGCAAGTAAACTGCTAAAATAACTCCTGCAAGAACTTTTTGCTAGAGAAGCAAAAGTGTTTGTTGAAGAAGCAATCAGGTTTGCTGCGACAGCAATACAATTGCTATTGGTGCAAAGATTTCTTGCTCTTCCAGCAAAACAGTTCTGCAGGAGTTATTTCAGCAGTTCACTTGCTGACCCAGCAAGTTCTTGACGCTAGTAATATATTTCACCCGAGCTGCTCCTTGCCCTGCTTGTTGTCAGCACCGGCCTGGACGGCCACTCCTGCATGCTGCGCGCCATTTGTGAGGCCGAGACTCTGCTCACCCCGGGCAGCCACCTCGTCATGGAGATGCTGCGCATAGCCCTGGCGTGAGTAACTCGCCTGCTCCAGACACAGCGCAGCAAGCAGCGCAAAGCAGGGGCATATCACTCGAGCAAGTGCGGTGCACCGGACTTCCAGACTTCTCGGACCTTCCATTAGACTTCCCACAGCACCGCACTGTTAAATTTATGCGAACAACTGCCTTGTAATACAAGGAATTTGAAGGCATTGTATTGCGAAGAATCTTGCTTCGCAATACAATGCCTTCAAATTTGCGAAGCAAGATTCTTCGCAATTACAACACATTTGCGTTGTAATTACAACGAAAATTCTTCGCAATACAACAAAAATCGTTCGCAAGCTACGAACAAAATCTTGCGAAGGATTTTGTTTGCATTGCGAAAAGTTTTGTTTGTAATACAAACAAAATCGTTCGCAATTGCGAAGAAATGCTTTGTAACTCAATGCCTTCAAATCCTTCGGAAATTGCGAAGCATTTCTTCGGAAGCATTAAAGAGTGCGCCCTAAATGTAGGCAAAAGTACACAGCCCGTGAAAGTGGGCAAAAATTAGCTCTACTTTTGCACGCCTGGATCCGTGGATTTCCACTGGACTTCCAGCGTGTACCAGAAATTTGTTCACCGGACTTCGGACTTCCACGTGATGTGCCCCTTGCTCTCTGCGCTCTTTCTAGGGTCAGTGTGGGTAATAAATGCACAGGGTTAAAACTGATCACCCCACTTTAGCTGGTATTTGAACCAAAACCTCTTGCATGTGAACACTCATGTGAGCACCTGAGACGAAATGTATCGTCATTTAGAGGTTACGGGTTCGAATATCGGCTCCAGAGGGGTGTTCAGTTTTTACCCTGTGCATTCAGTACCCACTCTGACTGTACCCATTTCGAGAGTCCCGTGAGGGCTGCGCCTCTCCCCACGCAGTCTCTCTAACTCGCCGTGTGTCCGCAGCATGCCGATGGGCCGCCTGGCGCGCCACGAGCCCCGCGACCACCTGGCGTACATGATGGCGAGGCACAACGGAAGGCAAGGCGCGGACTGCGGCAGCCTCTACTACACCTGCCCCGTGTCGCTGCTCAGCGTCGCTACCTCCCTCGTGCCAACCACACTCTAAAATAAATGTTGAAAACAACAAAAATACGCGTTTGTATTTGAAAGGAGGACGGTGTCTGCCACCATCTTCCAGCCCTGTACCCAAAAGGATCGGTGAACCTTTTACAAACGGGTGGGAAGGGGTCAAAACCAAACAGGTTTGTCGCTTAGCGTTACGTAATTTATGGACGATCCCAGGAGCTGACACAGCAAAGGCAGAAGGCTGCTATAAACTCATTCTCGACTAACTTTTCGGGAGCGATATCGATTGAGTGTTTCTCATGGTCCATGAGCGTCCATGTCATGGACAGGCACAGAGTTTTCATTACCCAGGTTGTCCCTCGATTGAACCATCACACCTTGACACCCCATTCCGTGTAGATTTAAGTGCTGTTTGGACACTCTCTTGGTAACTACTGGTATAATGTGTTCTAGATTCATCGACAGAAATTCCTCTGAATTCCCTTAGCAGCTGAAACCAGACGGGCGTAAATTTCTAAAGGGCGCTCGGGTGAGAGATTGTGCTATCGGCGTGTTTCGGTCCCATGACAGAAACCTCGGTCACACATTACGGCCGAGTACGGTGGAATGTAAATGCGAGATAACGACGACTTTCACTAATAGAGGCTGATTCTTCATAAAAAAAAAAATAATTAATAAATGAACTTCCGAAAAAAAGACCTATTTTCGTATCATCCTGGATTTTCTGAAAATATGCAATTTTCTCAAAATACGTACTCTGGTTATGCTCAGAAAAGGTAAAATTTAGAAACATGCTTTGACCAAAAATCGATGCAAAACGTGAGACCATAACTCGGTTTACATGCGGATTATTGAACTAAGTGTGGGTTAGTCGTAGTTTCAAAGGGTGGATTTTATGGAGGCAGAAATGAAATTTTCCCTTTATAACTTTCCAACGTTAGCAACGATCTCTGATCCCAAGAGGTCAAGATTTGCGCCCAAAAAAAGGGAAGCCCTCGGTGACTGCTGAGCGATATTGTTTATCAACTGATAGTCCACTCTCAAATTCAAGAACGAACAGAATTAATTGGTATAAAAGGGGTCGTCGCCGCTGTCTCGGTACCAGTTCTCGGTCAACCGTCCAAGATGTACAAGGTAACCGTCGCCCTCCTCGCCGCCCTGGCAGTGGCTGCCGCCCTGCACATCCCCAATGTGCACACCGGCAACCAGGACAACGCCCGCGTCAGTAAGTACCCGCACCGTTCACAGAACCCTACCAAACAGAAAACTTGCTGCTTAAAATAAGTTTTCGGTTTTGTAAAACTTGCGTTGATTTTTCCTGAAAATGTGATTCTCGACGCAAACCACTCAGGTTTGTGGTTCAAATTCCAACCGATGAACAGTTTTGAAATCTTGGTTTAATTCATTGATTATAATCGAAGTTTCCATGAAAATTCTCTACGTGACATTAACACGCTAGCTCCCGCACTCCCATGTGACATTTTGTGACACGTTTCTACGTCCGTGACACGAAAGTCACACGTTTCTTCACTTAGAAACGTGTGACTTCTCGTGTGACAAAATGGCACATAAGAGAGCTAGTGAATGTCGTAAGTAGGGATCGAAAATTACCGTCTTTTATTTTTTCTTTCTTACCACACCCCAGGCCTAATATTACGGTAATTTAGGTAATTTTGGTAATTTTTAATATGACTCGTAAGAGATCCTTACGGTAACCGTGTCGCTTGTTCTGTTCCAGCTGGGCGTCAAGTCGCGAACAAGCAGAAGGTTGTTCTGCAGCTGCTGAGGAACGTCGGCCAGAAGAACATGTACCCCGAGCTCGTCGCCCTGGGCAAGTCCTGGAACCCGGAGCAGTTCATCGACCGCTACGCCAACCAGTACGTCGTCAAGAACTTCGTCAGCATGTGGAAGCAGGGCATGCTGCCCCGCGGCGAGATCTTCCACATCTACAACGACTCCCACCTCAAGGAGGCCGTGGCCCTCTTCGACGTGTTCTACTTCGCCAAGGACTTCGAGACCTTCGTCAAGACCGCCGCCTGGGCCCGCGACCACGTCAACGAGGCCCAGTTCGCCTACGCCTTCTCCGTGGCCGTCATCCACCGCGACGACTGCGCCGGCCTGGTCCTTCCCCCGCTGTACGAGGTCGCCCCCGAGCTGTACCTGCACTCCGGCGACATCAAGGACTTCACCAGCGCCAAGATGCAGGGCAAGATCAACTACGTCAAGATGACCAACTGGACCGGCGGGTACGAGATCTCCAACCCCGAGCAGCTCGTCGGCTACTTCACCGAGGACGTCGGCGTCAACGCCTACCACGCCTACGCTCACCTCTACACGCCCTTCTGGATGAACTGCGAGAAGTACGGTCTGACCACCTGCCAGCTCCGTGGCGAGGCCTTCTACTACTACTACCAGCAGATCCTCGCCCGCTACAACCTGCAGCGCATGGCCAACTACCTGCCCGAGCTCGAGGACTTCGACTGGGAGGAGACCGTCAAGGTCGGCTACAACCCCGACCTGCTCTACCCCAACGGCGCCCAGTTCCCCGTCCGCTCCGCCTACAAAGACTTCTCCAGCATCAAGTCCTACTCCATCGAGGACCTGAAGGCCATCGAGGCCAGGATCAAGGACGCTATTGACTCCGGGTACGTCGTCGGCAAAGACGGCAACAAGATCCCCATCACCCAGTACGTCAAGGGCATCAACATCCTCGGCAACATCATCGAGGGCAACAAGGACTCCGTCAACAACCGCTACTACGGCTCCTTCCAGACCATGTTCCGCAACCTCTTCGCCCTCATCATGGACCCCACCCAGGAGCACGGCGTCGCCCCCGGCGTCATCGGCCACTACGAGACCGCCCTCCGCGACCCCGCCTTCTACATCCTGCAGAAGTACGTTCTTGACTTCTTCAAGCAGTACAGCGACAACCTGCCCGCCTACAAGCCCGACGACCTCTACTTCAACGGCGTCGCCGTGAAGGACGTCGCCGTCGACAAGCTCGTCACATACTTCGACCTCTTCGACATCGACGTCACCAACGCTGTCGACGTCTCCTCCGTCGACGAACTCGACAAGATCAGCTACGTCGCCAAGGCCATGCGTCTGAACCACGCCCCCTTCTCCTACAAGATCAAGGTCTCCAGCGAGAAGAAGACCAGCGCCGTCGTCCGCGTCTTCCTGGGACCCAGCACCGAGTACACCTACGCCAACTTCTACGGCAGCCAGGCCTCTGACGTCTACTACGGCCACAACACCGCCGACCTCGAGAGGCTCAGGAACTACTTTGTCGAGCTCGACCGCTTCCCCGTTGATCGTAAGTACTACCAACATCAAAAGAATCGAACACGCTCATTCTTCACTAAACTCCCGCTAACGTGTTTCTGGTTGTGATTTCAGTGAAGACCGGTGACAACCTGATCCAGCGCAACTCCCGCGAGTTCACCACCACCGTCGGCGACAGCCCCTCCTTCAAGTCCCTGCTGGAAAGCGCCGAGAGCGGCAACTCCGTCCTCAGCACCGTCGACCAGCAGTGCGGCTTCCCCGACCGCCTCGTCCTGCCCCTGGGCCACAAGGCCGGAGTGCCCTACTCCTTCTTCGTCATGGTGACCCCCTACGGCGCCGACGAGCACGACCACGCCGACTACTACCACTCCGAGAAGGTCAACTACCAGGGCGCCGTCAAGGACGTCTACTCCTGCAACGGGCTCATGACCGCCCTCGACAACCGTCCTCTGGGCTTCCCCTTCGACCGCCAGATCGAGAACTTCGGCCGCTTCTACGTGCCCAACATGTACTTCAAGGACGTGTTCATCTTCCACAAGGACTCCACCACCGACAGGCACGACAGCGGCGTCGTCATCAAGAAGAGCGTCAACGACTTCGACCACGTCTTCCCCCAGGCCGGCCAGAAGTGGGTGCCCAGCCACAGGCTCTACGACGAGGACATCGTCCGCGAGGACGACGACGTCCGCGCCTACCTCTAAGCGGCCTGACTGTCTGACCGAGACACTGTGATATAGCATAGGAAAATAAAATCTTCCTTCGCTCCCGAAGCGACCTTAAGTTGAGCTCTTATTCCATTCGTACCATTCTTTGACTATTCTTGAACTGGCAGCAAGTTATACGAACAAATGTGGTCACCCCTTATCTTTGAGTATACACAGGAGAACATTTCCATATGGATTGCACGCGGGGTTGGACACTCCTGAAAAATGCGTACACCCTACTTGTGATAGCTTCAATATCACTACGTCTCCCGAGTCATTACTGTTCTTCAAGGTCAAAGCGAAGCGGCATCGCGATTCACATTCAAACAACGAACAAAAACATTCTGACGTGACGATGCTTATACAGCATGACACAGGATTTGAAAATTACGAAGGAACAGCCTACAGTCGTACTTACATTTGAAATCGTCTACTACTTCGTATTGGAATTCAATAATTTTTTTCTATTTATGTATTGCCATAAGCCAAATTGTTAGAAAAGCTTTCCAAATTTTAAAAGTGACTGACTTGTGATCAGGGTTGTATAGAGCACCATCAATAAATCCAGTTTAAGGGGTAATCTTATAACTATTTATTCAATAAGTTAAAAGCAAGAATACTGATATAAATGAGAATATTTTTAAAATTAGCATATTAAATTGGTTTTTGTTTGGCACGACACTCATACGACCGTCGCAACTATCAGCATAACAAACGTATGAGCGTAGCAGATCTTCAACTATTTCGTTAAGATTGGCACAAATTAGTCTTTTAAGGTGGGCGGGGCGGGTCAAACACTCAGGGTGGCACAATATCACAGACCTCTAATCGTCCTTGCTCTTGACTTCAAATCCTTGAAGTGATCTCGTTTAGCTTTCAGTTGTTCAAAGCAGTAACACGAACTGATTCGATTAACATTTCGCTCTGGTCACTCCAAGTCGGATACCAGTTATCCTTTGCATTCCAAAAGCCCAACATTGCCTGAAAAAGAAAATACAGAAATTATGATAATTGGCTATGAATACGTACATAAAAGACAAAGACAGCTAAAATTAAAGATTGGAAGGAACAACCAGATTACGCGACACCTATCAACTTCGGGTCAAGTTACCTTGGCGCCGGTGTTCTTCCAGGGCTTCTCGTGGTTGCCGCTCCTGCAGCCGTCGGGGAAGGCGTGAATGCCTCCCACTGCTAGTCCCAGGCTGATGTAGAACTGCGGGCAGATCACAATGCGGTCGGTTGCGGCAACAATTTAAAAAGAACAAAAAAAAACACGTCTTTTTCGAATATTTAATCACTGTAAAAAAATATCAAATTTGGACAGCCCTCTAAGAGAATCAGTTTCAACAGAAATGCATTTTAGAATGTCTTGATCATTTTGGTACAGCTCTCAAAGGGACCCCCCAAAATTCCGAAACTAGTGTCACTTCTCCCCTGTTTCTCGGATAGGGCTCCCCAAAACAGGTATTTTTTAACAATCTAAAATTTTTTTCTCTAGGGTGAGTGTGGCTAATTAATGCACATGGTAAAAAATGAAGATCCCTTCAGAGCCGGTATTTGAACCCAAAACTTGAATGTGAGAGTGTGAGACCGTGACATGAAAGAAATCGTCATGTAGAGGTCACGGGTTAAAATGCCGGCTCCAGGCGGCCCAGTGAAAAAGGAAAATTCGACGACATCGAAACGATATCGATTCGATGTTGAATGTCGCCAACCTGTCGCTTT
>CABIKL010003763.1:0-10490 GCA_902196195.1 Aptinothrips rufus | reverse complement strand
GGCCTTGACGTTTCCAGCGCGCGCTCGGGCGTGAACATGGGCCACCTATCGGATGAAACTTCGAATGTTTGTTACAAGGATAATCAATCAATATATTTTTTATTTAAATCGTCGAAAATTAAAAAGAAAATAACGAATACGTCCAAAAAGATCGGTATTTCTTTTGTGTTCCGTGATTCTTTTGGCATTCCTCCGTAGTGAGATCAGCAGTGATGTCATGTCGTGTTCTTGGTAGTCTGGAAGCGTCGGCTTCGGATCGGGCCTTTCTATGCGACAAGGTGGGTACCCGCCCGCCATTGGCCCGGCCTCGCCTCGCCTCGCCGGGCCGGACCGCGATGCAAATGAGCTCCAGCGTCGTCACTGCTCGCGCCTGGAGCTTATGTTCCGGCCTCACGTGACAACCTTGACATTCCTTCCGCGTCCCGCAGCGTGGGTGACGGCGAGATTCGGTGACCTCTGTCTCTTTACTTTAAAAATACGTGTCCGAGGAGAACTTTCCCAGAAAAATTGATTCTTTTTCGTTGAGAAAGTCCACTCCAAATGTCTAGCAACATTTTTGTTTAGACCTAGTAAAGCTTTTGCATCACTACAATAACTGATAACTTTGTTCTACTTCATCACACAATTTTCACTAAATGGTCAGGACTTTATTTATTGTTTACTATATTGTTACTAATTCTAGTCATATATTAAAACGTTACTAAGTCTGAACAAAAACGTTCCCAGACATTATTGAAGTGGAGGGGTAGAAACTGAACTTTGTATATTTTTTTTACACATATTTCAAATTTTCGGAATTTTTGAAACTTTTAAAGGAAAGTTCGTAACTGTGACGGACTGATACCAACCTGAGGTATGTCCTCAGTCTGGATGCCAAGTGACGTATCTGCACTGCAGGCGAGCAGATTTTGACTAACGTAACACTATGTACCTTTGAGAAAGAGATCATGGTCGTCCACATAACAAGGCTAATGGGCGCATGTGAAACTAAAAAGTTTCGTCTCAAAAGCTTTATTAATAGCTAGGAAATATGCGTGGAACAAATTTTTTCGGTATGTTTACGCTCATTCTTCAAAAATTACTCTAGAAGTTTTCCCACGCGCGAAAGGTCGATGTGAACATGTATAACTACTAGCCTTGCAGAACGATCCGCAGATACGTCAGTTGGTGTCCTCCCTCAGCACATACTTCAGGAAATCAGCCCGCCGCAGTTACATTTCTTTCTATATAAGATTTCTTATCTGTTTTGGGGGAAAGAAAAGTCGTTCAGGAAAATTTTCGTACTTTTTGGGATTATTTTTTTTTCAATCGTATGTGGCTTACGGAGCACCCCTTTAGGCTGCGTCGGGCGAGGGATTCCACTCTGCCGCGCGCCGCAGTGTCCCCGACGCGGCCTCCTAAATTGGCCCTGCTCCGGCCCCGGGCCGTCCTGGGCCCAGTCCTCGTTGTAATAATCAAGATGACCTTGACCACCACGGTATGGGAAAGCGTTAGAGCCGTGTTTCTTGATCGACGAGCGAAGCGGAGTTTATACGGCTGGTTCGGTGCCACAGCGCGTCGACAGTGTGATAGAGTTTCAGTGCGTACGTTTTGATATTAATGACGTTAATCTCCTTTTGTTTCAGGTAAGTTTGGAGAGCATCTCTGCAGTTTGTGGGACCCTGTTAGAGACCTTCCCTTCACATGGTATGTTGGCTTACCCACAGAAAAATCAAAACCCCGATTCTGCTTCCCTCCAGCCCAGACACAAGGCCCAAACAAACAAAAAAACTAAAAAAACAAAAATAAAAAATCGAGATTATTTGAGTCTTCACTGTTAAAATTTCTCGTCACTTTGACGACAAAGATTTTGACGACATTTTCTTTTGAGAAAAATGACTATTCTAGTCAGCCCGACGGCAGGTTCATCGCTTGTGATGATACAATCGTCAAATAGGCTCCAAACTGCCTATTCAAAACTACATTGGCACGATTGGCACTCGACCTGTGGGTGACATTGGATTCACAAATAGGTTATTGTGGTCACTATCGCTGTAATCGAACCTACCCCTTGTGTTAGAAATGCTTCTCTGTGATTGGCCAACCGGCAGTCTTGTAATTGTTGGGCTTACGCTCTGAAAATCCTAGCATCAGCATTTGATGTTTTATTGGTAATACTTGAAAAACCTTTTCCATCAAAGCGCAACTTTACGTAGAATTGTCATCACACATGTGTCTCTATATATTGGCTGCTGTTAAGCTATTATGTCTGGAATTGGGCCAGACTCTACAACTTGTACTTCCATTGTTATTTTCATATTAACTCACAACCGGTCAATTGTGGATATGGTCAAAACCTTAAAGCGATAACAGTTCGTAATTTTGTGAATATCCCCGTGCAGTTCGTCGGATGCACATAACTTTTGGGAACAAGGACTTTCAAAGAACACAATTTTCTTTATTGAGACGCGTTTCTCGCAAGCAACTTATGATGTGGCCGGCCAGGCAAGTGGCATTTCATAAGGGGGTCTTAAACGATTGAGGTAGTATGCTACATTGGGGGTGTGTCCGAGGAGCCCCCTGACAGCCCCGTCTCTGGGAACCACGGCACCTCGTCTGGGCCCTGCAACACTAAGGAGAGGGGAGGGGAGGAGCCGGGGGGACTCAACGAGGGCGGGGAGGGGCCGGAGCGGCTCGGCGGGGGCGGGACGCGGCGCGGACCGGCGCGTCCAGACGTTGGGATGATGTCGGGAAAGGGTTGATTCGGCAGATACTCTGAGATTGGCGCCGGCGCAGTGATCTCCTGCCCTGCCCTGCCCTGCCCTGCCCTGCCCTGCCCTGCCCTGCCCTGCCCTGCCCTGCCCTGCCCAGGGATGGCTCGGCCCGTTAGACCAGCCTGACGCCAGCCTCGTTGGATGATGAGTGTTGTCATTAGACACACCGCACACATTATTTTTATGGTGGGAATGTCTCGCTGGTGTCGGCCCAGATTACGCTCACCCATTCCAGATTACTTTTTCCTCCAAAATAATCTGGAAGATCAAGTAACTTTGTACGCCCTGCCTCCCTGCCTTTGTTTCACATTTTAAAAATCAAAACTTGAACTGAGATGTCTCATATGTCGCCGACGTTTTGAGATTTTCGAAACAGTAATCAGGGATGGTTTGCTTTGTAGCAGCCCAGTATTCTACTGGTTTATGAACCAGTTGACGGCATCGTGATAGTCCAATGGTCCCTACTCGTCCAAGTTGTGTCTTCTTGCCTCTCAGACGCCATGTTTGGCCCATGAGGCCACCAATGGAAGAGGTGAATCCTGTCCCAGCGCTGCCATGCGGGCCGCGGCCCAGCTGGATGCCATTGGAGGAGTCGAGAGGAGAGGCGGAGAGGAGAGGGGCCCGCCGGTCGACCTGCCTCGCGAGGTCTTTGCTTCCAGCAAACCAGTGATTGTTGATCATTATGAAGAAGGATTTAGGAAATGGAAACGGAAAGTTGATTCGTCGTTTTGAAAATTGTCAAAATTGTCCTTTTCTTAAATAGAATTTTTTTTTTTTTCGACGACGCCGCGTCGTTGCCTAACTTTGTGGCTGCCAGTCCATACAAGAGATGTAGCCTTTGAAGCCGGCCGGTTCGGAGGTCATTAACGATTTATCAATTTTATTGATTCGAAGAAAGGCGAGAGGGTTGGATGCCCACGAAAGAAAATTATCGTAAGGAGATCGGGAGTTTGCGATAAGCGGACACTGAGTGTGTCTGTGGCGATAAGGGCGGAGAGGGGAAAGGGTGCAAGAGCAGGAGAGACAGAGGGGGAGAGAGGGGGAGAGAGAGAGAGAGAGAGAGAGAGAGAGAGAGAGAGAGAGAGAGAGAGAGAGAGAGAGAGAGAGAGAGAGAGAGGATAGGGGCGTGGTTTGTTACGGTTTAGTGACCAATGAGGTATCGCACCCACACATGCGCACTAATTCATTCAGACGGGACCCCTTTCCTTATCTTCCATCTCCTCGAGTATTGGCTGAGGCTCAAGACGGACATCACGTTTTCAAAACGACAAGTATAAATTTCTGACTGGGGTCTTATGCTGGCGGCCATTTCTTGGATTTTTGTTTTGTTAACTTTTACAAAAAATTACTGTTAAAGTTTTCACTGATGGGTTTCCGACTCGAAAAAAAAACACAGTTTGTGTATTTTTTTGGAGTGTAGCTATTTATATCCTTAAAGCTTTTGATTGTTTTCTCTTTGTTGAATCTTTTTCTGAAAACACCAGTAAATTAAGGTATTTTCTCATTAATTCTAGCGGCCATTGCTCACGGCGCCGTGCCGTGCCGTGCCGTGCCGTGCGCTGACCTGGGCCGGGCGCCGCGTGACGCGTGCTTAGCGTGCAGCGAGTTGGGGTAGGCTGGCCGCTCGGCTGGCCGTTCGGCTGGCCGCTCGGCTCGGCTGGCCAGGCCGGGACTCATCCTCGTAATACTAATAACAGCGCAGGTGACTCCGAGAAATTAAAAGCAAACCTCAAAGAGGTATATTAGAATGAGGAGTGGGTGGCGTGTGGGAGGAAGTGGGGGACGGTCGGTGGGGATTGGGCGAGCGGCGAGGTGCGCGAGTGGGAGGGGAGGGGAGGGGAGGGGAGGGGGCGAGAAAAAGAAGTTGACGCCACTGCAGGCCAGGCAGGCCAGGCTGGCCAGGCTCTGAAAGGAGTAGAGGGAGGGGATGGACGCTAGCTCGCCGGGAGGCTATGATTACCAGCGCGGGATTATTATCATTTACCGTGTAATACTCGAGGAGGACGATGGTTCGGGTCCACTGTGCCACGCTGCGGTGTTGACGAGGAAGCGATACGAGACGAAAGCAGTGAAAGTGATGTTGTTGTTGTTTTTGTTGACCCGTCGCTCCAGTTGCAGTGCAGTCCCGTGTCGGTCGTCCTCCCAGATCCCGTGTGGTCACGTGTGCCCTCGTTGGTGAAAACAGTGATTGTGTGTTCTCTTTGGATGGAAACAAGATAGGACTGAGATAAGTGCATAGACATATTGCGTCAACTTAAATTTAAAACGAATGTGCTGCGAAAAGCAACAGCAAGAGTGCGACCCAGCACGTGGCGGTAAGATGGCAAGCAGTAGCTGTTCTTACTCTGCTGCTTTCCAGCACCAGCAAATCCCTGTTGTCGGCAACGGATACTTCAGCGCGGAGGCAAAGGTAAGAAGCCAAGATGACGGCCTGAGCTAGCAGAGATCTACTGGATGTACTCAAAGATTTCTCATGTTGTGCGAGCATCTTCGTGATTTGCGACCGTTCAAACCATCCTCATAGCGTTACGTGGAATTCCTTATAATTTCATGACTCGCCTGAAACTTGTTTAGCCAGGAGGACGCGCGCGGGGCAACTTGATGCATTATTCTGCTCACGAATGCACTCACAACATCTTTATTAACAACAGAGGTGTGCGCTGTGGTGTTAAGTACAACAATTTTTCGCGCTCGTGCGCTAATAAATAAGTCTGGTTTACTTGAGTTCCCTTGTGATATACACAGAATGTAATTCTAGGCTAGGTGATTCCTCCTCTCATGAACAGCTTAACTCATCAGTTCTCGTTAAAGAAGGGCATATCAGAGGGGAATTTGTGCTGCTAGGGGGGAGGTTAGACACTGTAAATAATTATTTCGTGAATATGTCGTAATACGCGATATTAAATTTATTTTACAAACTATCCTTTTTTTACATAAAGATTTTTAAAAATCTGTTTTTTGGTTTTTCTATCGTAATTTTATCGAAATCGTCCACTTTTTTTTGACAGTTAATCAAGATTATACAAACTATGCGATTACAAAAATAAATATTGAAATTTTACGAAGTTTTCTTTTTTCTCACTTGATATTTTTGGTGATCTATAAAAGAAACTCGCCAAGTGCAAAAAGCAAACAACCTGAAAATTGATGGAATGTGCTTGTGCAAAACACTATGATGTGTCGGAAAAAAACTAGGTCTTTTTTTTTACAGAGAAGTTTATTTTTTCCTGTGACACCTTTTCCATACCGACTTGTGCCAGGGCACGGACGCGATACGCTGTTGCTAATCGGAGCAATCGAAATGTAGCAGTCGCTACTGATTGCGATAACTACGGTTTTGATTTGCGGCCGCCGCGGCTTCCCTGCCACTGATGCTCCTTCACGCGTCGACCCCTCGCGTGCTCCGCCCCCCCCCCCCCCCCCCCCCCCCCCCCCTTTCCCTATCCTCATCACTTACCTAGATTTATTCCCGATTGTAACGTCCATTGTTTCTCGGGGCAGCGCCGGCACGTAGAGTCAGTCGTTCCCCGTCCATGAAATGATCCAAGGACGTCTCGTTCCGGGCGGCGAGTTCTTCTGCAGAGGCTTGGTATGGCGGGGCAGCGCAGGCACAGCCTCAGCGCAGCCTCGGCACAGCCTGGGCTGAAAAAACTAAGCTATCGAAGCCAGGCGCGGATCCAGAGTTTTTCTGAGAATGGTATGAACGTCCTAGAAAACGAAGGGAACGGGAGAATAGTATTTTTAAGAATTGAAAAAAAAAAAATGTATTATTATAATCGAATCGGTCAATTTTGAGTCAAATTTAAGGGTTTCTGAGGACTGAGGGTGTTGTTCAACTCTAACTTTCATTCGCGAAAATTTAGGCTAAATTAGAGAAAAGTGCGGTCGCTGCTTGTGCCGGGAGGGGAGGGACCGGGGGGGGGGGGGGGGGGGGGGGGGGGGGGGGGGGGGGGGGGGGGGGGGGCGCTATTGCCCCTGTTACCCCTGGATCCGCGCCTGGTTGAAGCTCTGAGATTGGCAACGGGTGGGTCGTGTGAGTGAGACAGAGTGATGCGGCCAGTATGGAAACCGATTGAGCATAGCGACTACCAATATGCATTTACTTCGTTTCGTGGAAGGATTTAATCCACTATGTTACCTTAATTGTAGTCAAAATATGTTTGAATTTGTAAGCGCAACCCTGCTTTTGTTATGAAAGGGACTGTACAGCCCAATCCTATGCACGGTAAAAACGGTTCCTCGGAATCCAAGGAACGGTGGATGATTCCTTGGATCACCTATCCTTTTCCAATGGACTTTCAAGGAACCATCCGCCGTTCCTTGGATTCCGAGGAACCGTTTTTACCGTGTGTCGGATTGACTTACATTATGTACATTGCTCTCGAAGTCCATCTATATGCATTTTTGGCGAATTTATCATTTGCACGGAATACAAATGTACTTGCATGGAGTATAATAAACTTGTACTGTAATCTTCAAGTGCATTACTGCGAGTAGAATTATCCCATTCCAAGTTCCCACTTTTCATCCCTGCGCTTCTGGTTGTTCGCGTGTTTCTCGCGTTTTCGTTCTCCAGGTGCGTGGCAGTTCTCACGGACATATATCCATTCTGCTGCTGGAATTTATTTATTTGACGTCTGAATATATATGTCTCGACTTAAGAGGTAACAAATGCAACGCGACTTCCTATGCCAACAGGATGTAGTTAGCAACGTCCGCCGTGGAGCAGTGAACCGCGGTGCGAACCCCACGGCGGTAGACACACTACTTATACTTCAAAACTTAGACAACTGAGCGTCCCCTCTCTTTGTCGGTGATAGCGCTGTTACGTTTAATTTGACTATGCGCGATGGATTGGTTAGTGATCACGCGTTACGCCTCGCAACTGACAAATGCCTGCTGTGCCAACTTGGAGAAGGTGCCAAACCCAAGCGTGAACAGGGCGTGCGCATTGTGCTCCGGGCTACCCCCCCCCCCCCCCCCCCCCCCCCCCCCCCCCCCCCCCCCCCCCCCCCCCCCCCCCCCCTCTTTCCTTGCCCTCCTTGGTGATCCTATCTCAGCGAGGCATCTTAAATTTAAAGGAGATGCCATGAGCGTCGACCTTTGGAAGGACACGCGCCCGCCTCAAATAATTACAATGCTTTTATTATTCCATAGCGCATTGTAATCCTGGCTTTCATCCAATAATTATCCGGCTGCAAAGTGTCGGTATCAAATTTCATTTCAGCGAGGGGCCACTATCTCAAAATGGTTACACGTATTATATGTTGTCATTGCATTACATTAAATCACATCACATTAAGACGTATCATTGAACGTTATTGTATTTTTGGGACATCTACCTATGCATTGAAAGAGAAAAGTACAGTACAGTACTTGCAAAGGTTAGCTGGTGCTGTTCAAGCGTTTAGCTGTTCCATTGCCAGCTGTTCAACTGCTATACACTTGATGTGTAAGGTGTGAAGCATCAAGCTATGCTTTCCAAGTGTTTACTTCCTATACTTTTCTTTTTTCAGCGTGCCGTTTAGTACACAATAGGTCAGTAAGTGCTTAGTATTTTGAGTAATTGGGTCGAATGCTCTATATTTGTAAAACTTGTTCCCAAAATTTTTTCAGAACATGCTCAAGTGTCAAGGGGCGCAAACCCTCCGGCCAGAGGGTGGTGCGGGGTCGTACTTCGCGCGGCGCGTTTTCTTATTTTGCGAGCATCGTTTGATATCTGAAGCTTGTAAATTCTGTGGAGTTTGACACTTACTTTTCCTCAACATTCCATTCTCATGAATAGTTCCAAGCCGACTTCCACGAAGCGAGATAAACGCTTCTTGTGCTATTTTCCAGTTTAGAAGCTGCGTATAGCAGCTTCAGAACGACCGATGTTTTATTGCTACCTGTTAGCTGCTTATTGATGAGGACTGTGTTTTGCTGCACCTTGTGGATCATTATTGACACCTATGTACCGGTTCGCACTCAAGGAACCGCGACTCTTCGCAAGCTACCCTACATAAATGAAATATATATATATATATATATTTTTAAAGAAGTTGTTGTTCTGAGTAGGCAAGCACTAGCTTCGCATGTTCATCGATACTGGAAAAAGATAACTTTTACGAAAATCGTTTAATTGCGTTGTCATGTCGGCTGTCTTATTTTCGAACATGCCCTTTTTCAATCGGATCAAGCTCAAATTGAAGTAGTTTGGCCAACCGCATACTCAAGAGGCCTATGAACTGCGACTCAGGCTGTGAACTGAGACGTCACTGCATTTTGAAACATGGTCATTACCATAGAAAATTAATTGAATTCTACCAGTATTTTTTTCATTGTAATTATTTTCTTTTCACCATGACAAATAATCGTAATTTAGGCCAGTTTTACCGGACTTAAAACACTGGTAATCTGGAATAACCATAGTCTTGAAATTACCACCTAATAGGACGGTAAAATTACAGCAGTACCACAACCACAGTTCCCAAAACAGTGGTGGACTTCGCCGCTGAACCCGCGTGCTTGAATAGCAAAACAGGCGTACCAGCTGTACCCAGTTTGATGCTTGACCAGTGCAGAGATTCTTATTTCCCGCAGCTAAAGCCGAGAGCTGCCACTCTTCAAGGTACCCCCCCCCCCCCCCCCCCCCCCCCCCCCCCCTCCCCCCCCCCCCCCCCCCCGATCCCTTTCTCTTCCCACGGAAGTGAGCGCTAGCTGCTCTTTGTTTTCCAGCTTTATGAATGAGCCAAAGAAACTATCAATTATGATTGCCTTCCTATCTGTTTGCAGGTGAGTGGCTGAGCAGAGCACTGACTGGACGACTGCATGGCAGCCGTGGCCGAGGCCGGGGCCGGGGCTTTAGCAGTGAGTAATATTAACATGTCGAATGGTGTTATTACCATGATTATTGTCTCGATAGTAATCTCGCATCCTCCTGAAAGGGTCCTGCTAGACCTACCGTACTGCAGTAATTGAGGTGAGGGCCCAGCTGCCCGCGGTGCAGTGCCTGCCTGCCTGCCTGCCTGCCTGCCTGCCTGACTGCCTGCCCGCCATTCACGGCCCCGTCATGCAGTTCGGGGACGGCGAGAAAAATCAGCTGACTAGTACCCCCTAAATTGCTCGATGCGACGCTGCCAGAGTTCCAATAAGAGAAGAAGAGCCGGCACCGCCGCTCGCACCAGGTGATCGTCACGTCACTAGGCCGGTGGCGCCCGCCGTCCTCAGCGCAGGGGGTGGAATGGCGATCGGCGTGCTGCCTACCTACAAGGGGGTCGTGTTGAAAAAAAAAATACCAGTTTTGGTAAATTCTTCCAGAAAAACAGGGGTGAGCTACCGCGAGTTTGAAAATGTTTGAGGATACTCTAAGTAGAAATGCATTTTAGAGCGTTGTGATCATTTTAGCAGTCTCAAAACTACGTCTCAAAATTCTGAAACTTGTGTTACTTCACCTCTGTTCCTCGGGAAGAGCTCCCAAAAACTCGTAGTTTTGTTTGCAGTAGTGCGGGTGTGGACTTCCCTTTGATCGCCGTTTAATATCGCAGTGGAAGGTCAGTTGGCTACTGCTCGAACCCGCTAGTAATTCGCGGCATTCGGCGTTGAGTCCGGGCCGAATATTGGAAGGGTGCAGTGACATGTCTCTTTGGACTCTAGCGCCGGAGCGCGAGTGGGCATTGCAGGGCAAGGGCAGGGCAGGGCAGGGAATGGCAGGGCAGGGCAGGGCAGGGCAGGGCAGGGCAGGGCAGGGCAGGGCAG
>CABIKL010003762.1:0-10491 GCA_902196195.1 Aptinothrips rufus | reverse complement strand
GACGACGATACGACTCCGTCAGAGACGAAACTGAGAGAGCCTAGTAGATACGTTTCGACCCTCAGGTTTTGTCTCCACAGTTTTGTCTCCAGCTGGAGACGAAACATAACCGAGACAAAACCTTCTCGGAGTTTTGGTTCAGTTTCGTCCCAAAGGCCTGTTCCTGTACCCATCTTTTCCGTAGTACACTATTGATGGGGGTTTACCATCTTTAATGGTGTTGTTCATGTCTATTAGATCGTCACTGGTTACGTCGTTAGAAAGAGATGGCATCGTAATGTAATATTTATTCACACCATCTTTGAAATATGTGATGAGGTTCATGGGCTTTTACCAGTCTTTTTGTCAACATACTCTGACTCATACTGTTTGAATTGATAAACTTCGTAGGGATGTCCTCTTTGTAGCTGGTCAACGACCCGTTTTCCCACATGATCAAATACTCTTCGTCTTAATCTTTGCGAAAACATTTGACATCTGAGAAGAGAAAGTGAATTTACTACGTGCAACACATACGTGGTATTGCAAAACCATAATTTTTTTACTGAATAAAAATCCTAAACTTTAAAAAGTATATGTAAAGTAATGTCAGAATTTTTTTCATGCCAAATTTTTTTAACATTTAACTATATACAAAACAAGGAGCATTACAACTCACTCAACAGACAAAACTAATGAACCAAGATAATTGATGTTTCAATCAAGAAAGTGATAACCAGCCTAAAAAAGTTGAGGCTGATAATCATTCAAAAACACCACAGCAAATGAAATGAGAGACTTTAGTTTGAGGAACTCGACATCAATCGACAGGTTAAGTGTGCTGACGAATGTTAATTGGGTATGACTGATGTTGAATTATTCTAGCTAGCTTGTAGCAAGAAGGGTGCTGAAAGAACAGACGTATCAACGGCATGTCTAGACGAAATACAGCGCGTGAGTAGGATTTGAAATTGAAAGAAAATCGAGCGTTCATACAGCTTGGTTCATAGTGAACCAGGACGGAAATATCAAGGGGCTGGTAAGCCCATCGGCTGGTCTGAAGAGATGTTGACAATCGCTGGCCGAACAAACGCTGTATTTATCCAGGTTATATCAGATTAATCATCCTTTACCTTTTTCGAAAACCGAGGTCATATTAAGATTCTACATGAAATTTGCCGCTGAAGTAAAAGTACCTTTCCACTAAGAGGTGAATTCTGTTGTAATATTTTTGCAATTGAGAACAAATACAACATGGCCAATGAGCTATGGCTGTCGCGTAGCAATGGCTGATAATGATCGCTTCGATGGCACATCCACAGGGTTTTTTCATCAAAACAATCGACCAAGAAATAATTAACCACATGTAATCTAGAATTTGAATCCGACCACCCATCTTAATAATATTCAAGGATTGTTGATATGTCAACAGATTAAGATTACAATACTCTGTATCAGAACATTGCTTGAGCCCGGCGTATTGAGTTTTCAACTGCTGCTTGAACGCAAACGCAAAACAGAAATATCCTTCTTGTATATGAAAACACTTACTTTGGCTGAAATATCAGAATCAGATGATCTCTGGTCAGATTGTCTCTCGTCTCTTCTCTTCGAAAAGCTACAACAGAATGCGTTTAGGACCAAAGGACAGGATCGAAACAGGATGTGCAATGGGTGCGATGGCAGCTGTTTTGCTGTGCGTGGGTAACAGAATGCATAAGACAGTATATCAGTGTACCACAAATTTAGTTATCCAACTCTTTTAATACAGTTATATACAAAATGTATCAAAAATATTATATATTGGCTAAGTGTACTGACGACGAATGTGATAAACAATTTTAAAACAACCTATACCAACTTCTACAAACTGTACAGTCAACCACCAAGCCGCGATATCTTCGTTCGGTAGTGACGGTAGTTCGATTGTTTACTTCCCCCGCCAACCGCCAATCGCCGCCGTGGCTGCACGTGGCTGTGGGACGGCAAACTTGTTTAGGCCAAGGTTTAGGTCAAGTACTGACGTATGCAATGATATGATCACGGTTGTTCTTGAAATTTAGCGATACAGGTGATGATAATAATAATAGTAAATAGTCACCATTTCAAGTTCTTATACAGGGCCGTAGAATGCTCAGCCCTAAGTCTTTGACTATATATATACATTATACTCGAGATCCGCGACATCTTTAAAAGCATATAGGTATGCATTAAAATCGGGAAAAACTTGTTTCATATACGGGAAAAATAGCATTCAATAACACGTTGAATTGATTCCGCGATTTAAACTTAAGTTTTCGTTTATCTCGGATAGCCAGCGATGTAAGTTGCTTGGGTTCGAAGACGACCTCTGCAATAGCGATGGTTTGGAAACGTCGCTCGCAATAACTTGGGTTTGAAAGAAGCGTCTGCAATAACTTGGGTTTGAAAGGCGTCTAAAAAATAACCAGGGTATGATTAGGAGCCGTCGAAGTGGGGCCCTCGCCCTGCCGAACCGGAGTTTTGCCGGCAAGCGAGTGGAGAGTCCTGTATAGTCCCCGACCAAGTTGGGGACTATACTGGACTCGGAGCGAGCAAGCTGGCAAAACGGAGGTTTGGCGGAAGGGCGGGCCCCACTTGTTTCATGAAGTATCCACATGACAGAATGGGCCTCTACGGTGGTAATCACCCATAACTGTCGATAGTTTCTATAAAAACATCAATCGGCATATGAAACGTTCAATCAGTACGTAAGTAAGTTCAGCAAGCGGTTTCATACATGGCCAGACGGCTACGTACTCTGGTTCCAGTCTATTGGGAGAAGTGTGTTCCTATCTGCAGCTGACAAGAACGCCTTGAAGCATAGGCAACATGCTGCCCCTTCGTCTTGCAGCTTTATTTCTCATGGCGGTGAGACAGTACCTAACTTGTCCGAAGTTTTAGGGGTAGTAAAATAAAAATTAATGTAAATGAATTGGATTTTGCGGACCACGCGCCCCAGCCGCTCCCATCTTCCTGCCACACGAACAATTTTTTTTAACATTATCTTGTTTTTTTTTATTTCATTTTTTAATTCCTAGCGAATCTCTAATAAAAAGTAACTTACAGCAAAATTTAGTATGCTTTCAAGCATAGTTTCTCTTGTTAATAGGGGCTCGCCAGTATTTGTCTCAGTCACATCTCTTTAAAAATGTTTTCTTTAATTCTGGCGAGGCTTCAGCGAGAGTGCGCTATCAGGGAAGTGCATATGCCGGAGATTACTTGCAATCGTCTCGAGACAAGATACGATTACTTCAAGGTGACTTTGGTGCATCATGAATTTACTTGTGAGCATTATCGACGCCACAGCAACACTGTCAAATCATTTGCTAACATTACGATCGCTCTGTAACACATAGGATTTTGAGCAGCCGAATAATGTACGCCCGAAATCGTATGTAGTAGGAGTCGCTCTGAAATACAGACGACCTCTCCGTAATACAGATGGCCTCTCTGTTATGCAGGACGACAGGGTGTATGTATTACGGCTGCTCGAATCCGTATTTATTACAGATGAGGATTGTATTTACGAAAATGACAGTAAAGGTGACATGGCGCATTGACGCATTCACAGCTGCGACTGATACTGTCCTGCTCAGCCCCGATAAGCCGAGTGCAAGGCCTGCATCGCAACAGTCATTATCATGGACGTACGTTAAAGCGCTTTGAAGATTGAAGAGCCTTTGACTGCGTGATGTCCCAGTTTTGGCGAAAACTGGGGTCAAACGAAACGCGAGCGTCCTTCTTAAGTCCGTTGTAAAGGTTAGGGTGGACACACGTTGGCAGGGAAAATTTTTTCCGAGGAAAACAAAATTGTTCGCTGAGCGATAGCGAAAGCCGGTTACTCGGTGCACGAAAATTGTCGTGTCTGTCAGTGACTGTGTTTGTGGTCGCTACTACTTCTGAACCGTTTGACATACGGCTTTAAGGTTGAAAGGAAAAAAAAAAGGAAGGCTCTATTAGATTTTGGATTTTGTAACTTGATTTTGAATGGCAGTTGTCAGGAAGCTCTAAGGGACGATTTTGAGGTGAAAATGACAGTTTTTCTCCAACATCAAGTGGAACTTTCCTAAGGTCTTTTTTAAATGACGCTGATCACAAAAAAAAATCATTTTTGAGGAGTTACTTGGTCGTCTAGGAGTAGTTTGAGCGGTTTAATGTCATAAGGGGTGGTTTTGAACAAAATCTGATTTTGTACATTCAAGTTGAGTTGGGAATCGTCCTCGGGATTTTCGAGATTGGCGATGACGAAAATAATATTTTCGGTGGTAGGTGGTACATTATATCCTTTTGTGATAGTTGTGGGGAGAAATGTCATTAAAAGAGTGGTTTTTGGCAAGAATTGAATCTTTTATCTGATAGATGAGGGCCACGCTAATTAAACCGCATTTACTGTAAGCGACTGCGGGAGCATTTCGGGTATATAAATATGCCTTACAATGTCAACCATTGGCGAAGCCATCTCACCACAGACAGACCGACAAGTGCAGCGTGGTTTGCCTTCACATACCTTCGAATAAGGCCAATTATCGGCTTGCTCTGGTGGACTCTGAATCGAGGCCCGAAGGACCGAGTCGAAAGCGCCGCAGGCCAAGGTTACGTGGGAGCCTAGACAGGGGCTGAGCGTGACGGGTTGAGCAAGCTAAAATATTTAGCAAGCTAAGACTGTTACGCGAGGCAACTGTCTGGCATGCACCTTATTTTGCAATATATATATATATATACAACAGCCCGTCGCCGAACATCGATCATCCCATGCACATTGCAGAGAGTATAACTTCCAGAACAAGCAATTAAATACGTGACAACCAACTAACCTTCTGAATAAAACCTGGCTCTGATTAATTTTTTATTCAGAATATGATTTGTTCGTCACTCATTCTACTAAGCGTAGTTGTAGCCAAGCCGGATACAGGGGATGGGCTATGGCGTTAATCCACCCCTCCTTGGTCCAAGCGGCACTCGCAGTTTTGTCTACTTTTGCCGAAATTTTGCGGCTGAGAGCTGAACTTCCTCAGCTTTCAGCCACGTTTATATTTTACTCTAAATTGACTGATTCAATTATAATGCAACATTTTTTCCTGTTTAAATAAAAACCCTATGCCCCCTTCCCGTCCCCCACCCGCTCACCCAAGCCCCCACGATTTCTAGGACATTACCCTTCCCTCGAAAAAATCCTGGATCCGCGCCTGGCCATATCTGCAGTTAAAATGGTGGCCTGGTCGGGACGCCGTGTTATATTTACGAAATATTTATGTTCCTTAGGTGAGTGGTATAGTTATAGAGTGCCTCCAGGCCTCCACTTCAATGCAGCTCGTCGTTAATATGAGGTATTTGCGGCACTTCGCGCCTCTGAATAGACTATGACAAGGAGGTGGGGGAGATTTTTCTTATCGACGTTTGTCACTGCGCACGATAAAAGGACGTGAGCTGCATTATTTCAGGTCTTTCCTGGCCTCTGGTTCTAGATTCGCAGAGCCTACTGTCGGAGTCCTCGAGAGAACTTTAGGTGAGAGAACATATTTAAGTAGAAAGTTTGTCTGTCCAGCCATATCCACGACAAAGATTTTTTTTAAAATTGTGGCTGAATTACCAGTGTGCGTCATACCTAAGTATTTATAGTGCCATGTCAGAGCAAAGCTCCCCAAATTTCCTACTGCCTAAGCTCGCTGAACTCTCTTGAATTTAGCCTTTTTTTTTACCTACTTCCACAATAGTGCTTTTAGTTTTCCCCTAAAGCGTTTAACTTTATTGGCAGTGTTTCCCTCTGAATGAATATAGTTCGAGCCTTGAATCATGTTTCTGACTAAGCAACACAATTTTGAAATTTGTTGGGATAGCTGAAAGCAGGACGCTTCGAAACATTCGCTCTGATTTGGAAGTGTATCTAGGGAAGGTGGGGCACCTTGAGTCATGGGGCCGCATGGGACACTATGTGTCGTTCGAGGGGCAGATCACTCGAGTGAACCCTGTACACCGGACTTCCAGACTTCCTGGACTACCATTGGACTTCCTGCATCACACTCCTTAATTTAGGCAATAAGCCTTACATAACCCTGAAAATAGGCAAAAAGCTCTACGTTTGCACTCTTGGATCCGTGGACTTCCAATGGACTTCCAGTTGACTGCCACGGACCACCAGAAATTTGTACACCGGACTTCTTGAGTGATCTGCCCCTCGGTCGTCACAGTCTCAGTCGGAAGTCTGGAGTTAGACTCTGTTTAGCCGTCGCGTCGTTTACCTGGCGTTCAGCGGCCGCGCTTTGATCCTCCTGCGCAGGGCCTTGGTGTCGCCGGGCAGGGTCAGCAGCGCGGCCTGGACCAGTCCGAGGGACAGGCACACCGCCAGCCACACGACAACGCGGTGCGTCCCCATCTGCAACAGCCGCGAACTGAACTAACACCCTCTGTCTCCATCCCTCACTGCCAGACCTCTTCACAGGTACTAGACATCTGGGGCTCGACTGCATGCCTGGAGACAGTCTAATAATACCCAGTCAGAAATTTCTCCAGCGATCTCGAAACAATGTAGTTTCTACTCTTGAAGTCGAAGCCAAAACTGTTCTCAACATGACGAGTTTTCGACACTCGATATCGGAACGAGATTGAAAATAAGACCAATAATTTAGACCAGCCTACGACCAATTTTTTCGAAGGAAATTTCAACGAGATCTGCGCTTTTCGAGTAGTACCCGATTGACTCAGTCCTAGATGACGCTCCTCCCCCCCCCCCCCCCCCCCCCCCTCTCCTACCACTACTGATGGTCGCCGCTGTTGGTAAAACACATTTTGTTGTCCTGGCAGCTTATCTCAGTTACCTTCCGTTTGCAAGTTGAGGAACGCACGGAGCCTCCGAGCCCGGTAAATACATTTTCACGAATTTCTAAAACGGTTTTCCAATACGCGTAGTTTGTGGTCTCATCTTTTTCCATTCATTTTGCATAATTGAATCCTTTGCTGTTCTTCCCCCTCTGTCCTCTTTTCTCTTTTGAGCAGATTTACATTATTTTGTTTCATCTCGTAATGTGTGTGCCGGCGAAACAGCAGCGTCATGCCGCTGAGTAACAGAGCCCCTCCCCCCCCCTCCCCCCCCCCCCCCCTCCCCTCCCCTCCCCTCCCCTCCCCTCCCCTCGCAGTGCAGACAAGACGCTCTGGCTGTAATGCTGCTCACCGCCGAACTGTCACCATGCCCCACCTCACCACGCCTCACCTCAGCTCACCTCAGCTCACCTCAGCTCACCTCATCTCACCTCACCGCACCTCACAGTGAGGCCCGGCGAGCAGCCTCACTCACCTGGCCGCACGAGCAAATAACGAATGCGCCTGGAGAACACACAGCCGCGGCAGCAGGTCACTTCGTGGCACGGCTCGGCTCGGCTCTGCCAGCTGGAGACGGCGACAGTCAGCTGTTCGCGATTCAATCCGCGTCGTCTGCAATGCGAGCCGCGGCAGGCTGCCGCTGTCCTCATGTGAGCATGATAAGATAGGGAGAGGAACACCTGTAGCAGCGGCCAAGTGATCGGAGAGAGATTAAACACGGTCTCATTTAAGAAACGCGCGAGCGGGACGGGGCCTCAGGTGCATACGGCGCACGACGAGGGTCAAGTATCGACGGCACTGCCGCCCTGGCCAAACACACCTGCGTCAGGTGCGAAAACACCCACGCACCGGTGGGAGCAAAGGATACTCCAGCCGCCGGGGATTCTTGGGTCTCCATCTCTCTCGCACTCTCTCGTCGCGAGCAGCGCCACCTCTCGGCAGACGGCTCAACTAACTGCGAGGCGCCGGGCGCGGCGAGCTTGCGGGTCGCTGCGCCGTTACGCGGGCCAGCGATCATCTTGATTAAAATGCGCGGATTGACAGTGACCCAGTGGTCGGGCTCGAACACATCCCGCAATACAGTCCCTTCGGTGGTGTAAAGGCCGTTTTCGACACAAGAGCGCAGGGGGCAGGAGTAGGTTTGCAGCCCTGCGTTGCCAAGGCAACGTGGAGTAGTTTCCATAACACCGTCACTCCCCGTCTCAACCCACGAAATGAGATAACGCGTTCAAAGCAGGCAGTCTGCTTTTAGTGTAGTGTAGATTTTTATAAAAATGATGAGAAATCCGCCGTTACCTCTTCTGCCTGGCAATGACTTCAACCGCAAGGTACTGCATCGGGATCCTTGCCACTCGTCACGTGCAATACACGTGCACTGCACGTGCACTGCACTCACTGTAAACAAAGCACTTCCCTGCCATTCTGTCATATCTATATCACTAGTTCCTTAAGCACAGTACTTGTTTCTCACGTTCGTGACACGGAGAAATTTTACTTTTACAATCAGATTATGTTTGTCTTGCGTCTTATTTCTGTACTTTTGTGTGTAATTCCCTCTCACTCAAACCAGTGCTAACGTGTAATCCAATGTTAATCCAATTTTACAAAAATCTTCATTTGTGGGGATGGAGTGGGATGTTTGTTATTTATTCTTATGTTTTCAATAGAAGGGACTGTAATTTAGCTTTTCGGTCAGTCATGAAGCAAGAAAAAAATTGTGGCCTGAATGTTTTTATTTCCTTTAAGATGGCCGCTGAACGTATCCAACTTCTGGCGTGCTTACAGATTGGCCAGACCCGCTTCCACAAGTCACAGCACTTCGGCAATGTCCACAACCTGTCCATGCTGCTGGACAAGGCACTGCCGGGCATCGGCGGGGCCCCCATGCCCCACACCGTGCACTCCCGGTGGCCGTCCATCTACTGCCGGGGCGACGTGTCCACGCTACCCTCGTGGATCGCTTTCGACAAGGAGGTCAGTTAGCTACCCGGAGCTCCGATTTATGGGCGTACAAAAGTTCTGTAATATACGGTAAAACGAGGCGATGTCGCTCAAATGTCATAATTAATGTCTTCCTTTCCTCACACCGCAGACGTTGGTCTTCGACGCCTATTTTAAGGAGGCCCTGCAAGAGGTCGAGGGAAGTCCATTTCTTCCCCGCTACGTTAAAATTTACTTCTATCTCGAGGACGGTACGATTCAAGTGCAAGAGCCTCGAAGAATGAATTCGGGTATCCATCAAGGTAAATGTATTGTGACATTCCGCTCCGCCACTGAGAAATGAAATATGGAATGTATGTTGATTGAATATCTGAAATTTGCTGGGTTAAGCGGACAAAACGTAATGAATTCTACCCTGCCTTTGTCTTCTAGGTGTGTTCATATCGAGACAGAGGATCCGCTTCCCTCCCGACTCGCGCTCAGAGAACTTCGTCGACATCATCGACCTGAACATCGGAAAGGAGGTGGAGCTCTACGGCCGCGTGTTCAAGATCGTGAACTGTGACAGGTTCACTCGCAACTTCCTGAACCGGCTGGGCATCACGGTGCCAGACCCCATCACCATGCCTGAAGACCCCTACATGGAGCGGCGTTTCAAGGTATGTCCAATCACCACCCCGAACAGGAACAAGGATCTCAGTCTGAAATCCGACCGATCACGGAAAATATCTTTTGTATCGAACCGTGCGGGATTCACACGCAGCCGATTGGTCACCCACGCGGAGGGCTCGCGCGCGAGATACTTATTTATTACCTGCAATACCGCCAATTTCTCAAAATAATGAAAACAATGTCGTAATTAATTTTCTAAAATTTTGTTATTTTAGAGCAATATTACAAGAGCACACCGCGAGTGTTACAAAAATGATGTACATGACATATTAGACAAGCGTACACAGCATGCGGTCGATTGGGAGCCTTTTGTTTTTGATCCGTTGCAGATGCAGGAGGCCCTTCAGCCCAAGCGGCCCAAGAAGGTGAGCTGTGACGAGACTCAGTTCCTCAAGTTCGACCGCTGCGTGCTTCGGTTCTACGGCTACTGGGACGACCGGGAGTCCGAGGACGGCGTGCTGCACAAGCTGGTCGTGCTCTTCTACCTGTCGGACGACACTGTGGAGGTGAAGGAGGTCCTGCCGCCCAACTCGGGCCGCACGGGCACCACCCTGCTGGCGCGCTGCAGGCTGCCGAAGGTGCGACCCTCTTGTCTTCTTCATATTGTGAACACCTACTTCACACAGTTTGAAATCTGAAACCTAACCTAACCTAACCTAACCTAACCTAACCTCTCTATCTACTTGCTCTCTCCCCTGAATCAGGACTTCAAGAACGTGGCCTGCCCGGGCGAGTACGACTCGTTCACGGTGCTCAACGTGCTCGGGCAGAGCTCCCAGAACAGGCGGTACATCTTCGACGCCCTCAACTGCGGCGCGAAGCCCACCAACTTCTACGGCCAGCGGGACCTGGCCATCGGGGCGGTCATAAACGTGCTGGGCCGCGGCGTGGTGCTGTGTGACTGCGACGACTACACCAAGGAGTTCTACCGCAAGAACTACGGCCTCGGTGAGTGAGAGAGAAACACCCGCGGCTGGCAAACACACCGAAATAGTTGGCGTGGGATTGAATCTCGACTCCAGCTGATTTTTTTTTTTTTTGACGTTGTGCTGTTTTTTTACC
>CABIKL010003761.1:0-10492 GCA_902196195.1 Aptinothrips rufus | reverse complement strand
CTCCCCCCTCCCTCCCTCCCTCCCTCCCTCCCTCCCTCCCTCCCTCCCTCCCTCCCTCCCTCCCTCCCTGCACGCGGCTGGCTGTGCAGCGGGCTGGAACACGCACAATACACAGCAGCCCCTATCCGTCCAATCCCTCTCTTTAACTCCGTAAGCTACGCCTGGTTAACGAACGGAAACCCCACCTCGAGCGCAGCGGCGGGTCTTACCAGCTTTCACGATGACAGCCAATAACGAATTGGTTCCTTTATTTTTTCTAGTGATGACTTTACCCGATGGTTCGAAGCTAGGGGCTATTTCAAAACCGATCAGGACGATCGCTGAGAGGCTTGTTGTAATGCCACAAGGAAATAAAAAGAAAACCCAGATCCCGAATCAAACGATCACAAAAACCGAGGGTAATAAGGTTTTCAGACCTATGTTAAAATTACCGAATGCTACGTAACGAACTTTGGAGTGGGTATCCAAATATTTTTACTTTTGGCCTTTTTGTTGGACTGCTTCAGAATCTGGGTTTTGTTTTTCTCTGTGGTTTGACCTTCCTGTCCCGGGCCGGGCCTCCTGGGATGGCCACGACTAGGGTCAGCCAGTGTTTGCAAGGCTGGCCCTGGGAGCCCTTTAAGGACTGCCCTTGCAAACTGACCCGGCCGAGTCGAGCAAGTTGCTGAGCGTAGGGCTCGCAGGGCTGTGCGCTGCGCCCGACTAGCGCCTGCGAGCCAGAGGGTAGGCAACAAGCTCACACTGGTGCGCGAGGGCTGCCTACCTGCCGGGCGCTGACCCAGCGCGGACTGGTCGGCTCGGCACGAGGAGGATCCGCAAGGAAAGAGACAAAGTAACGCGAACCGAACAGGTGCGGGAGGAACAGAGACCACCCTCCCATCGCTGCTGGCTGCTGGCGTGCGAGAGAGATGGGAAGACGATGAAGCCGGACAGTGATCCGATGGAGAGGGGAGTGCGGAGACTAGCTGGAATCAGCAGCGGTAGGAGAGGGAGGGGGGGGGGGGTGAAATTGTTACCCCCGTCACGCCGCGCCGCGCCACGCATGCCAACCCTAAGGTGAAATCTTGCCACACCCTGCTGGGGACCGCAGGCCCGGGCCCGGTGTGCGGGGGACCACAGCGCCCCCCCCCCCCCCCCCCCCCCCCCCCCCCCCCCCCCCCCCCCCCCCCCCCCCCCCCCCCCCCCCCTCCCCTTACCCTCGTCCTCTCACCTACACCACGCTCACGCACTTCGGCACGCACGGCGACGTGCAGAGAGAGCGGGAGAGGAAAGGACGGGGAGGGTGAGCGTCGAGGAGTACGTAGCAAAAAGAAATGACGAGGAACGAAAAAAAAAAACACACAAGAGAAAGACAAGGGAGGAAGCGAGGAGATTCAACCTTGTTTGTATCTGGCGCGTCACACGTCATCGTTTACAGCGATCGTTTCCGCTGCTCCGCCGCGCCTCCCTGCCTGCTGCACACTCCCCCTCGCCGGGGGTGTGCGCCCCACCTCCACCGCCGGGGACGCGCGGCGCGCCATGTGGCTGCACATTCAGTTTTGGTTACCAAATCGTCAAAAATGGATGCGAATATACAAATCGCGACACTGCCGCCAAACTATAAAATAGAATTGGCATGATCAGTATGATGGGTTAAAATACATCGCGCAATCTCAGCCCTGAGAACTCGCCATCGCCGGTTAATCTGGCCGCTTTGAGTGGCTCTTTGACGTCATTTTATATAAGATTACCACTTATAATCAGTAAAAAGTTATGTAAACTGGCAGCAAATCCTAAGCCAATTTGAATTTAAGGAAGTCGAAAGTTAGGGTTCTGTCATGGGTGTCCACATAGTACCCACAATAGCGACAAAACCAAGCCCTTGACGATTATAAATGCGCTTCCAGAATGCTTTATTCTTTAAACCCGTCGAGCATTGTAATGACAGAAGTCCGACAGGTCATTTATTGAGACGATTTATGACCCAGTCGCTGGAAAGTGCCCCAAACCAACCGCCTGAACAACTGAGGGACTTGTTTCATATCCTATTTACGTAGTCAAGCAACGGGGAAGCAGCACATTGGTTATTCCGCAGGAAACTCCATCGCAAATATGAGAGCGGCTGGGCCGCGCGGTATCGTGTCATATTTAGGGAGTGCCCTGCCCGCGCCACCCACGCTCCCCCAACTCCATCAACAGTCACGCCGAATAGGAATCAAACACCAACAAACAGATTGTCGGGCGGATGGTCGGGGACGGCCGGGCCCACCACCCCCTTTCCACTCCACTACATCGCCGCTACGTGGCTACGTATCCGCCCCCTACCCTCCTCGCTGTCTACCCTCGACTTTCACGCCCACACCCTCTCGCTCACTCCCTCTCGCTCACTCCCTCTCGCTCACTCCCTCTCACTCACTCCCTCTCGCTCACTCCCTCTCGCTCACTCCCTCTCGCTCACTCCCTCTCGCTCACTCCATACGCCCTTTCGCGTATTTCCCGCTCTCCACTCTCCAAGCAAACTGAGAAATTCCTATCTTATTAGAGTCTGTCTATTCCGTCGCCGGGAGCCGGGCCACCAGGGTGGGGCGGGGCGAGGCGTGGCGGGGCGGGGCGGGGTGGGGCGTGGCGGAGAGTAAGTGTCTCCTGCGCCCCATCACCTCACCGCCCTCCTGAAATTGAAAACGTTTCATGTCGTCTTGAGATGGTGCGGTGCGGCGGGTCGCCTTCGCCCGGCATGCGCAATACAGGAACAGGACCCGGCCGGCATACTTCACATCCCCACGCGCCTCTTTGATCCCTGCCTCTGCCTCATCATGATCATGACGATCGAAAACGCTCCGCGACCCAAACCTTGAAACACCTCCGTGGCTGTCCTCTCAGCCTGGCGAGTACAAGCTCAGTGTCGTAGAACGGCTACACTCAACTCGTATACCTAGATTCACTCTGACAACAGCTGGCATAGCAGATGACCTGCTCTTTCCTTCCCCTCTCTCTATCTGTCGCACTGGCAGAGTCAGAGAATGCAGCAATCAAACTCGGCATTCCCAGTCCCAGCGGGCGGGGCGACAGAGAGGCGTGGCGTGGCGGGGCACCGCGCTAACAAGGAACTAGCGGTCAGCGAGGTGGACGGGATCCCCTGGGGTCCCCGGGGGCGGCGCTGATAATAACTAACAGCGGGGCGGGGGAGATGTGTGCGGCGCTGCATGGAGTTAACCTGGCGACCCACCCCCACATCGGTCCTGGCCCTGGCAGCCACTGGACCGGAGCAACAGTCGCTAATAGGATTGAAGCGGCCCCCGCGCCCCACCACGCCACGCCACGCCACGCCACGCCGCGTCCTGTCCCCGGCCAGGTGCTGCGGTGGCTGCATGCCGACGAGCCAGATGGCCAGGTTGAGGATGACCCCAGAATCTCCTGTATTGTACAGTATGAGCTGTCACCATAACAATTCCTAATCGTACAAAAGTTTTAAAAGGAATTTTTTTATGCTGCTTTCCTTTTTACCATGAGTAATTACGGGAGTTAATTATTAGTAACCTTAATAAAAATGTTAGAACATTACCACAGGTTTCATAATAATTATCATAATTTCGCGAAAGCAGGTGTTTTTTTCGATGAACACCACGTGAGTCAGTGCTTCTCCTGCTGCTACGGCTATACGCCTCAGAGAGGCCCGGAGAAATAAAGGAAGGAGAGGAGAGAGCGTGGGGCAGGACAGGGGCGTCCCGGAGGGGAGAGGCACGGAATAGAGAGTGCGACAACAGAAAGGCGAGGGGGAGATCAAAACACAGCCCCAGCAGCACTGCCTGGCTGGCTGCCGGCGCGTCACATAACAATCGGAACACGATAATTACACCTGAGTCGAGACGCCAGGCGCCGCGCAGGCAGGCAGGCAGGCAGCCAGGCGGCCAGGCAGGGCAGGCGGGCAGACTGAGGAGCAGCGGAGGGGCGTAACAAGCATGCTAACGAGCATCGGGGCGCCGCGCTGGCAGACAAACAAACATAACGCCATTGATAAAGGGAGGCGGCGCGCGCCCTTCCCCCTCCCCCCTCCCCCTTCCTCAGCTCCTCGAGCCCAAACCTCCCTCCGAATGCGAGCGCAGCAGAAAAGCGGCGAGGAGCAGCGAGGCAATCGCCGTCGACACTTGCTGAGGTTCTCAGGGTTAAGTCCCCAGCCGGGCGTGGCGGGGCGGGGCGGGGCGGGGCCTGTGTACTTTACCGCATGCCGCTGCCCGCTCCACTATCAGTCCGGGTGGATTCTGAATATTCAGGAGCTTTACTCATACTTCTTGAAACCGCCTGCAAAACGATCCGCCCCAAAAGGAAAATGCAGCAGGACCTCTGCTCAACGGTTTGCATAACAATGTTTGTTAGCTGGTCGATCCTGTTCGCATCAGTGTACGCGGCGCAGAGCGATGGCTGCACTATCCTTGACAAAAGAATCCGGCAGTGCGCCTAGCGCATGAGGACTGCTCCTGTACCATGGAGTATTGACAGGTGGCTTGTTCCGGTGGCGATAGTACAAGTCGGTCGGCGACGGGCAACGCAGGCGGACGGCAATTAGTTGGCGATTAGCTCGATGTGCACCGCGGGGCGAGGTGCGGCGGGGCGGGGCGTGGCGGGGGCACTTGTGGTGGGGTCCACTCGTTGCTCTAGGCTTCGTAATGCACCCTAATCGAGAGATTAATTCATTGCCCGTCCACTGTGCCCCGCCCAGAACAGGCCCGGCCCGGCGTGGCGTGGCGTGGCGTGGCGTGGCGTGGCGTGGCGTGGCGTGGCGTGGCGTGGCGTGGCGTGGCGTGGCGTGTGCAAGCAGTTAGGCCGTGCAGGTCAGGGTCGCCTAGCCAGCCGGTATTTTCGCGCTCTACGTCCAGAGACACTAACTGCAAAAATTTTAGTCATCGTTTTCACGACAATTCCATGTCAATTTTTTTTTTTTAACAACAATGCCGTCATTGCGGCTTGATGCCAATGTCGTCACTCACACAATGTGCATAGCAGGTTTGAACCTATATGGCGATTCTATCGGCGCATATGACGTTTAACTGACAAAAATTTGTCGTCATTTTGCGCAGATGAAGATGTTGTCAAAATTGTTGCCGTCAAGTGACGATTTCTGGTCGCGCTTTGTTTTATGATGGGACTCTAGAGCAACGCGAGCTATTGCCAATCGGCTGATGTCTCTGACTCGCTGTATTTCACACTTTACTTACCGGTGCCTTTGACAGCCCTTGCCATGAGAAGGTGAGGTCCTGCACGGACGCCTTGACGAGCACATTGAAGCCCAGGGCGTACGTGTTCACCACGCCGTCCCGCACGTAGTACAGCTCGTTGAACGTGCCTGCAACCAGATAACAATAGACGTCACGATATCATCTTCCAAGGCGAACTGGAGCGACAGGGTGGGCCGCAGGGAAACGACACACCGAAAGCTCGAGAAACGCGGAAAGCCAACATCAGGTTGTTCCTCAACTCATCTGCTAATGGCGTCGAACACCACCGGAGATTCGCTCCTCTTTCAATATGCTCCTCCCTCGAGGGAGAGAAATCGAGTCAAACAAATGCAGAAACACTTCTCAGTGAGCCCAGCCCTGGTGAGCGGCCAGACGAATCACACTGAGATCTCCGCCCTCCCCCCACCCCCTCCTCTCTCCCTCCGGTTCAATGGGGCCAGGCGGCGTTACTCAAAGTTGCCGCAACACAAATACAGGCCGCCTCTGCCATCGATGGCAAACAATAGGAAGATCATTGGATGCTGGCCGGCAGAGAAACTTCCTCTCGGCCGTGCCGTGCCGTGCCGTGCCGCGCCGCGCCGCGCCGCGCCTCGGCTGACTCTCCGAGGGGAACAACTTCCCGATAAGTACGCTTTTTCTGGTCCTCTGACGGCACCATCTCCGGTGACGCGCAAAAACGAAGGCGAATCAGGACGAATCAAGGAGGCATGAAAGCAACGGCTTCTTTCTCGTCTTTGATTACAGTTTAGAGTTTCAGTTAATTTGATTGGTCGAAAGAAGAAGCTTCGAGACATCGAACTAAAAAACTTTATTCAGCTGACGGAATTAACTCTGACATAAACAATACGATGGCAACATTTTGTTTCAACAGCCTCTCTTAATTTTGTTTCAGAATCGAAAGCAATTATAAAGATACACGAAAACAACTAGTGGACTCAAAGATGAATGCCGATAGACGGGCTTATAATCGCGTTCCACCTAATTTAAAAGAGAGTATGAAATTATTGCGTATGATCCAACTAAAATTAAAGGAAGGTATGAAGTTATTGCGAATAAGTCAACCTAATTCAGTTTAAACATATAAAACTTTTTAGTACTAAATTTGGGTCGAAATTATTTTTATTTACAGGGCGTCGTAGGAGGAAAGTGAGGTTGGCCAGCTGATTATCACCGACCCACTTCCTGGCCGTCCTGCAAGTCCTGCAAACAGAGGACATACGTCGGGGGGAGAACAATGAGTCTTATTCGCGGGCCTGAAAGTTCGACAACCAACCAGCCGTTCAATCAACTAACTAGGTACGGCAACCAGAGCAGCGAGGCAGGCAAGGCGGAGAGGAGCAGAGCCGCGTAGGGCTGCGGCCGGGCTGGCGGGGCTGGCGGGGCTGGCAGGGCTGGCAGGGCTGGCGGGGCTGGCGGGGCTGGCGGGGCTGGCAGGGCTGGCGGGGCTGGCAGGGCTGGCAGGGCTGGCACCAGCAATTCTAGGTCCGCATCAAACTTCTCGTCGACTCAGTGCGGGATCACTCGCGTGGAAGGCAATATGCGAGCCGAGCCGAGCCGACGCCTGCAATCGGAAGGGGAGACTTCCACACCTCGCTATGGAATTGTGTCGCGAGGGAATTTGAATGAGGTCTCCGCCTTTCAATATCTCGAAGACGACATTTTCAATTTTGTAGCACCCCGGCGTTCAGAGCAGGTTTCTGTTTACTCTTCACTCGGCCGCGAGGCTCCCCCGCTGCTGCTGCTGCCCTGTGCTGTAGATGTTACAAGTCTTAGAGTTTTTCTACGTTTTTTTTTTTAAATCTTGAACAATTTTTAGAATTTTACGAAATTGTGGAGCATGGAGCAACGTAACCTCAATTTAACAAGTTTCGTTCTCTTAGACCCGAATAAAAAACTAATCTTGAAAAAGACTCCGAAAAAGGGTCAGTAGAAAGAACTAAGAAATTATGT
Source organism: Aptinothrips rufus (assembly GCA_902196195.1). Taxonomy (NCBI): domain Eukaryota; kingdom Metazoa; phylum Arthropoda; class Insecta; order Thysanoptera; family Thripidae; genus Aptinothrips; species Aptinothrips rufus. The sequence goes on along the minus strand of CABIKL010003761.1, from coordinate 3,329 downwards.
GCACTTCAAGAACAATTTGAAACACACTAGACTATATTGATTTGGTTCTGTTCGAACGTTTCGCCTGAGGTTTTTAAACGTCATTTCAAAGCGAGGGGCAGATCACTTAGGAAGTCCGGTGTACAAATTTCTGGTAGTCCTTGGTGGTCAACTGGAAGTCCAGTGGGCCAGTGGAAGTACACGGATCCAAGAGTGCAAAAGTAGAGCTTTTTGCCTGCTTTCAGGGGTTATGTACCCTCTTTTGCCTAAATTTAAGGCGGCGATCTGGGAAGTCCAAAGGAAGTCCAAGAAGTCTGGAAGTCCGGTGTACAGGATTCACTCGAGTGATCTGCCCCTCGTTATGAAGCTATAAAACGCGTTAAAGAACAGGTCTCAAAATGAAATTTTCGATCCTTGTATTCTCGCTTGTATTCTATTGCTGGGGACGTCTCCAGGCTCGGTTCCGGGCACGGCTCCAGGCTCGGCTCCAGGCTCCAGGCACGACTCCGGGCAAGGCTCCGTGCACGACTGCAGGCACTTCTCCGGGCGCGGCTGGGCTAGGCTCCAGGCGTGCCTCCAGGCACAGTTCCGGGCGCGGCTGGGCCAGGCTCCAGGCGTGCCTCCAGGCACAGTTCCGGGCGCGGCTCCAGGCTCGGCTCCGGGAGGAGAGCCGCATGTGTTCTTCGATCGCAAATGGCCCATTGTGTTGCCGGCAGGCTGTGCTGTGCGCGGCCGTCCGCTCTGCTCGGCGGCCCCAGGGACTTCCCTCCCTCCCTCCCTCCCTCCTGCGTCGACCAGACTCAACTCCCGCGGGTGTATTCCGGTTGTTCCTCGCGACCTGACAACAATAGCGGCCAAGATTTGAATGCGTCCGCTTGACACTAGTGTTCTTCCTCCACCGGCGATACGTACTACGGCGAGCGAGCGACTGCTGCCCGATTCGCTGTGAAAAAGAGTGACGGACAAACGGACGATACTTTGTAGATAAGATTGTGTTAAAATCACAGCTTCTTGAGAATGTCATAATCGACATAGGGCAGGGGCAATTAACTGAAGCAAAAGTGTGCAGGCTGCTCTCAGTAATTTCAAATCATGATCTAACAAGTATGGACGCTTACAAAAGATCAGCTGGTGTAGCCAACTTTATCTCTTATACGGAAAGTTTGAAACAATACTTGGGAAAAAAATTTCCGTACACAAATGATTTAAGTCCTGAGAATTATTGCGACCAAAGAAAATTTGGAACAGATCTCGAAAAGTCAACTGGGAGCGTGTTGAGACCAACTCAGCTTATACTGTTTCACACTCGCCAGAATAGCGGTCCCTTCAGCTGAAGCTCAGACTTCAACAGCCCTTCCTGATCACTCCCATAGCTATCTATCTCCATCCCTTCGGTCGGCCATTCAGCGTCCCCCAACCTAACGCGGGCAGCCCTTAGCCAGCCTTGGGCCGGCCCTTTGGTTAGCCAGCCCCCGGGACGACGGGGTCATCAAGGGTTGGTGCGTTCACTGGAACGGAGAGGAGAGCTGTGCTGGAGAGCCCCATAATACGGCAGTGGGTGCGGCCGCGCCTGATTCAGGTGGAGCAGCGGGGCAGGGCGGGGCAGGACAGGGCAGGGCGCGGGGCAGGGCAGGGCAGGGCAGGGCAGGGCGGGGCGGGGTAGGGCAGGACAGGGCAGGGCGCGGGGCAGGAAAGGGCAGGGCAGGGCAGGGCAGGGCAGGGCAAGGCTGGACTGGGTTGGGCTGGGTGCTGGTAATGGGTGTCCATCAAATGGCATCAGCGCCGAGGACGGGACGCTGGTTTATCAATACGCAGCAGACGGCCAGTCGGTCCACAGCCGATGATGGTCGCCCATACCAGGCCCGGCACAACGCGGCGCGCAGAACAGAGCGCTGCGGCAACGAGAATCGAGTGGTTTAGTTTGCTGGACTGGACCCACTGTGCGCCCGCACCCCCCCGAACACTGGTCGCTCCGCGCGGTGAAAAGGCCAAATCGGAAAACAACCGCAGCTCGAATGTGATCCGATCCGTACACCAATCACCACCTTGGGACTGCCACCGTGCTGCCTCCCCCATCAACAGCGGCTGCATAGCATCAACCCTCCTCAACGTTTACCTCAGCTACAAGCAAGGCAACAAACATGCAACTCTGCAGCGTAGTTTTCAGCTGCGTATTATTATAAAGTAGGGCCCTCCAGCCATGCAGCCTGTAAGACGTCGTGGAGATTTATGACAGGCAAGTCTATCGTGCTAAGGAACAGTCTTCGCCTAAAGGCCGCTGCTTTAGCAAGCCGACAGCATGAATGCCGAGCGACGTCACAACGAGCAGAGACACGGGCTGACTGGAGGCCACACTGTAAAATAATTAGTCTTCATTTGACGAAAAACCTCTGGCTAATTTTGGCACAAGAATGTTTCGTATTGTGGGATTTACAAATTTTTCGTCATCGAGATTTTAATAGTATTTCGTCACTTGACAAATAATTCGTCACGCTAAATCCTACAGCAGATGAACATTATGACGAAAAATTCTTTGACGAATGTTTCTTCATTTTGACGAAAAATTCGTCAATTATGTCTTACAAATTACACGTCACGAAATTTGTTGTCAAATGAGAAAAAATTCGTAAACCAAGAATTACGAACCATTCGTCATGAAATTGTTCGTAAAGTGACAACATTATTTTACTGTGCATGCCGTGCAAAACCCGGGGGGCATCCATGAATTACCGAAGTGTTTGAGGTGCCTAACCTACCTCACCAATAGGAACCAGACCCCTTCTCAAGGCCTGCGTCGTTTATGGACATCCCCTGCAAGATGGGGCCAGCAGAGTGTCCACCCATCAGGCCCAAATATTTCACGGGGACCTCGCGATTTTTGAGTTCTTCCTTTCCCGAAGATTTTGAAACTTCGCTTTTAAGCATAATAAATCCGACAGGACATCTGGAACGCGAGTCTTGGTCGGTACATAATATATGCACAGAATCGTTCAGCACCGCTAAAAAATATTGGAACAATTGACAACAGACGTACAACCACGTTTTTTTTTTACTGTTTTAAAAAGAGTATGCAAATTCTGAGTGCGTTTTGCGAGTGCACGCGCAGCCGGCCCGGTCGGCCGCCGCGCTATCTCGCGCTGCCCTGCCCAGCCCCGCCCACAGCCTCGTAACAAGCGACGCCTACCTGCAGCCCCGGGCTGTTTAAACGGGCCTTAATCCCATTGTAAATCTATCAAGCCAAGATCGAGATTTTACACGAGGAGTGGCAAAGGACCCCTTAATTAGAAAACCCGCGGGCAACCACTGAGTGAGGGAGAGGAGCGGGAGGTGGGGGGGGGGGGGGGGGGGGG
>CABIKL010003760.1:0-10495 GCA_902196195.1 Aptinothrips rufus | reverse complement strand
AAAAAAAAAAAAAAAAAAAAAAAAAAAAACACGGAAAGTTTGTACACATGATTCCATGACTGACTGACCCCTCGGTACATTTGCACAAAAGATGAGACTTTGAGTGAGAAGTTTCGAAGACAATCAAATCAGAACATTGTAGATCTCTTAAAAACCAACAAAAACAAAAAACTCGATTTAAAAAAAAAAGCATCAAATGTGGTTTACTTCGCTAAGCCGATCATTGGATTTTGTTTTTGGGGATTCTGAGGCGGAATCACACGGAACCGTTAAGCACCGAGTGCTATCTCGCTTTGTTTGGAGGGTTCACAGGAACAAGATGCCGAGTCTGGTGCTGCTGCTGCTCCTGATTGCAAACCCAACTCTTGTGTATCCCAGAAGAATCAACAGCCTGGCGGTACGTTCACGAACATGACTTGCATACTGCTTTCTGCCGCCCTAAGGCCTTACGTGATTTATGAGCAGCCCCTAATGTTATGAGCATGAAATGCAACGGGATGAGGCAGCATGATGCTAAGGTGGCACTAAGAGCTGTCTGGCATACACGTTACCCTCCTCACGTTATAATTACAACATGTGCACTAATGGCTACCAAGGGGAGGTTGGAACTAACCTCTACTGACAGTTTGATGGAGAAGAGTCATCTCGGGAGCGGTTAGGATGGGAACGGGAAGGTTGTTGACAGCAGCTGCAGCTTCCGCTCTAAACTATTTCCAATTCAATTGACTTTTTGCAACGTATTGGCGAATTTCTACCTCTTGATACTCTTAGACGTTTTAGGGCTTTTAACATTCAAAAGAATGTTGGGTCGGATTAGGTACTTTTCGGCTCCGCACAAGGACTCGTCAGAATTACCTCGAGCGTTAAATACCGCTGGTGTGCTGTGAAAGGGCCCGTTCGACATCCTCCCCGACCACCTGGAGCGCTGCCCTCCCGAGCTGGACGCCAAGGTACCCATCGAATGGTCCGTTCGTGCCGTGCGAGACAGGAGGAACCCGAAGCTGTGGTACTTCAGTGGCAACTTCACTCACCCCTTTACCTTCGACGACACTCAAGATGTGAGTCCCCGCGGGGTGGCTGGTCAAAGTTTGTATAAGGCTCGTGGCCGTTTTACTATCGAAAGGAAACTGGGCCTCCGTGAAAGACCGAAATTTAATCTGGTCCAATTAAATAGCCAAAAATCAAGTCCTTATGATGAGAAGTTGACGCTTGATACTAATAACAAGAATCCGTCATTTGAGATGAGATCAAGTGTTCCGCTAGGACGAATCATACAGGGTTGCGCAGAAGAGCTGACAAATATATGTGTGTTTGATACCAACTCTCTCTTCATTGCCCCAAGCCTTGACAGTCAGAAAGTTCATGCGGTGTAGATGAAGCGAGACCTACACGCACGTGTATTTATTTCTCATGGGAATTAACCTTCCACAGCGTGGTGCCTCATGTGATCTAATGTAAATTTTATCCCGTCAGAGAATGCTGGTTCACATGGGATTCCTCCTTAATTTGCCGTGAGATTCACCTCAGCTCCATTGGGTAGATCATCATGTACGATACCATGGAAAATAGGCTATTTCTAATGAAAAGGACGGCACTTCCTATGGGTTGCCAACCACGAATTTTCCATTGAGTCCATGGGTTTCAGGGACTGAGAAAGCTGTGAAATAACGCAATTTTGGCCGTAAACGTGGTATTGAATGGATTTTGGGGACGCAGAATCAGTGTGACTCACTGTTAGATTATTTTGAAGAGTATGTAAGTTGTATGTAATGTAACATCGGAAATAATATATAATGGAGGTATAGTTCCCACGGCTCATGTGGAACATGTTTGCTTACGGACAGCGCATTGTATGTTGTGCCTTGTCGATGGATCCGGAAAGACTTCTTTACCAGTGGCAATCCCCCAGTTCTAAGGGATCGCCGCTGATACGTGATATGTGAGGGATCGCCGCTAACGCGTGCGTTATAGATCGCCGGTAATACATGCATTCTAAGAGATCGCCGCTAATACGTGAGTTATAGATCGCCGCTACAACGTCCCAAGGAAAAGGATTAAATTTAGCTCATACCCACAGTAAATTAACCGTAAATTTCTGGTTAATTTAGTTGGCTTGAATAAATTAACCGTAATTTTTTTCTAAATTTGGACTGAATTCACTCAACCACTCAGAACTTTAAGAACCTGGGTAAGTCTGTGCTTTGCTCTGAACCTAAATTTTCGATAGATTTAGGATAAATTAAGTCTAAATTTCGACTAAATTGAAGGTAAATTTTGAACAAACTTCCGTAAGATTATGTAAGTGAGGAAAAACCATAAATTTACGACCATTTTACTGTGGGTATGACCTAAATTTCCTAGGAGTGACTTATACATAGGCCGCCGCTAATACGTGAGTTCTAAGGGATCGCCTCTCATACACACTACTGGGTCGAGTACTTCCTTTTGTGCTTTGTGTAAGTACAAAACTACAATTTTTCGTGCGCAGTTAAGCACGAACCTGTGCTTAGTGAAGTACGGTTGCGGCTTGTGTACAAGTTTGTAGTTAAGTGAATACCATTCTGTGTTTAAGTGAAGCACATCGGTGCAAGTCTTTGACTAACATAAGCTCAATTTTCTGAAGTACAATTTCGTGCCTAACTACGTACAAAATCGTGCGCTCTTGTACACGAAATTGTACTTCAGAAAATTGTGCTTAGTTAAGGATTTGCACCGAGATGTGCTTTACTTAAACACAGAATGGTACTGACTTAACTACAAACTTGAGCACTAGCCGCAATCAAACTTAACTAAGCACGGGTTTGTGCTTAACTGCGCACGAAAAATTGTACGCAAAGACTAGAGCACAAATATTTTGTACTTATGCAAAGCACAAACAAAATAACTCAACCCGGTAGTGTGTTGACCGCTAATACGTGAGTTACAAGGGATGACCGCTACGACCGTAGACTTTGTCGGGTCCATGGTTGATTCACGCGACGTATGTTCACTGTTAAAACCTTACAAACGATTTTGAGCATACGTAATTCGAAGAATTTTTCTTCGTAATACGAAGAAATCCTCTGTAATACGAAGCATCTTACGTAGAAAACTCTTCGTAAGCTTACGTACGCTTAAAATCCTTTGTAGTAGAAGCAAATCCTTCGTAATACGAAGAAATCCTTTGTAAGGTTTCATTAGTGTTAGCTGCGGGGCGACACTGTGTGATCCGCAGGTCGACGTCAACGTAGCCTCGTGGAGCAACCGTGGCGGCTGGAAGCCCAACGCGTGGATCGCGCGGATGAGTCGGCTGTGCACGACCTTCCGCACCGCCTTGCCTGGCCTGACCCGGCGCCTCGCGATCGCCTGCACCGGCAACCCGAATACCTTCTGCCCACTCCCGCCGGTGAGGGTGCAGCCAGGGGGTAGGAACACCGTGGGTTGAGCTTGTTAGAGTAATGGCCCTATTTTGGGCCACTGGCCCTAATTCGAGCCACCGCCTTAAAAGCGTTTGCTGACAACTCTCGATTCCAAACGGCATGGAAATTTAAAAGTTCACATTGTAAACTTTTTAATTTTTTTGTCGCCTAGGACCTGACGTAGTCTGCCAGTAATTTCAAGGGGGTGGCTCGAATTAGGGCCAGTGGCCCGAAATAGGGTCATTACTCTACATGCTGGCTGCTGGCGGCAGTCTCTCTTTCCGCGCCTTTAGAGGTACACCCTTACGAACTAATTTGTTCATATTATGAACAGATTTGGTCATACTATTAAAAAAATCCAACGGTAATAACTACGAACAAGTCAAATAGTTCGAATTATGACCACATTTCTTCATATTATGGTCAATTTCGTTCATATGCGAACAGATTTCTTCGTACGTTATGACAGTTTGTTAGGGGGTTGATAGTAAGAAATGAAGAGTGTAGCTTCACAACGAATCAAAATTTTGAAAATCCGATTTCAGGGCTGGAAAGACGACGAAATTCTGCGTGGCAAAGGCTAGTTCCCGATTTGGGAGTTTTGGACGCAAATCTACAGTCCGGCGGCAAACATATGAGCTCGTTTGCTGCCAAAACAGAGGACTGCAACAGAGTCCGCAAACTGATGTTTGTGGACGCATGTTAGGAGATACAGGAGAACTAAAAACCAGATCGCGGACATTCTATGCCATGTAGAAAACCCTCTCCTTCACGAAAAAAAAATGTAAAAAAAATCGTGTAAATTTCAATCGCAAACGGTCTAGAAGGAGATGCAAAAGAACAAAAGGCGGAAACTGCGATTTGGCTACTGCCGCCAGCATTGAACCGTCTCCATCAAATCAACAGCGAGGCAGCGCCCGTACTGCTGGTACACAACGTCACTGTAAAATAATGTCGTCACTTTCCGAACAATTTCATGGCGAATGGTTCGTAATTCTTGGTTCACGAACTTTTCGTCACTTGACGACAAATTTCGTGACGTGCAATTTGTAAGACATAATTGACGAATGTTTCGTCAAAATGACGAAACATTCGTCAAAGAATTTTTCGTCGTAATGTTCATTTGCTGCAGACTTAGCGTGACGAATAATTCGTCAAGTGACGAAATACTATTATAATCTCGATGACGAAAAATTTGTGAATGCCACAATAAGAAACATTCTTGTTCCAAAATTAGCCAGTAGTTCTACGTCAAATGACGACTAGTTATTTTACAGTGATGTTTCAACCCAGACGCTGTCAGAGATCCACGGTATTGTATTTGACATCGTTTGACTCCGCAGCGGACGGTGCACTGCTATAACGTGTCGTCGGACCTCGACGTCAAGGTGGTCCCCACCTTCTTCTACGGCAAGTGGCGGCTCACCATGCGCCTGCTGCGCGGGGACACGAAGGAGGTCCTCGCCTGCCTGGTGGGCTACGGCAGCACGGTGCCCAAGGTCACCGGGCCCGTGCCCACTCTGCAGAGCTTCTCGGCGAGGCCTGGCCAGGTGGCCACCAACCTCAACCTCTCATAGCCTGGCAACCGCCCTCCGCACCAGGCTGTGGGGCCGGACACTCACTAGTGTGTTCTTCTTGTCCATGCACTCATCACGGCTTTGTGCCACTTATGCGGTCACGGAATATAATTGTTCATTTTCTGGACGCATATTCATAAGTGTTCAAACTATTCAGTAGTCATCTCAATGCACTTCTATAACCAAGAGTACCCTGGGGCAAAATGAATGCAATGTGTACGCGGGGGTGTGCGACACGCGATACGCACTCGTTAAAAGTACGAACATGATAAATGGGGCATGGTCAGTCACAAGACGTTCCGGTTGTCGCTTGGCTCTCACTCGCATACATGATCTTAAGCCTGGTCAAGCCGCTCATTGTCTGCGCTCGAGCTCCGGGGTCCTAAGGGAGAGGTGTGTAAACTTGCGAACCGAAGGCTCGTATCCAAAACCCTACTTCTAGCGAGTCTACTTATAGTGAGAGTTTGCTGTAGCCACGTCAGTGGCGCCCATTGAAGTTCAAACTGGGGGTTCAAAGACAAAAGACACCCCTTACTTCCATTTTTACCACCACCCCCCTCGGAAAAAACTCTCACAGTGCTCGCCACTTGCTCATTGCCCTGCTTTTATCGCCTCCTTTTCTCTCTCCTTTCTCTTTCACGGTCCCCGTCTTCTCACCTTTCAGTCCCATCGCCCTGTCAACCCACTCACCCCAAATCTGGGGGTTCAGCAGCACCCCCTAAACCCCCGGCGTGGGCGCCACTGAGCCACGTTGCAATTAGGCGCCTTAATTTGAATCCAGCACTCCTTTGTTCCTTTAATAAATCACATGCACCCGTCAGCTGCAGCCTACCCCTACACTGTAGGCCTGCATCCCAGCTTACCTGGGACTCACATTTTCGTTCCGGACGACCTTTACTGCTCTGCGGCACGGGCATCATGTCGAGCTGATTTGATTTGATACGTATGATTTGCGCAGCTCTAGACCGATGGGTCGATATAGCTTTTGTGCCTGGCGCTCATCAAGCAGTTAAACCTCAGGCGATTGGCCTGTGGTCAAGTCTATGGCTGTACGTATCACATGTGGCCGATACATGACCTTGACAACTACCTAGCGAAAGTGTGTTGTTAAAGTTACACAATGAGCGTAAGTTATCTCGCTGGACGTCTAGAGATGTTTGCTCCTGAAACCACAGATCTCCTCGAAAAGACAAAGTTCCACGTATAGGACTGATTTCTAACTAACGCTGGGCTTTGACCGGAGTTCAGTATTCTGTTAAATTCTTTTGCTTCTATTTTTTTTTTCAAACTTTTTCCGTTTATATTGACCTAAGACCTAAACTTGCGTTTGAAACGCTCCAGAGACTTCTGGTGATTACACGGCATGCGCGGGCTGAGTAAATGATTTCATTCTTAGTTAAACCTAAAATTCGAGACCTTTGAGAAACATTAGGAGACGCGACCTGACCGCAAAGTTGACAGGCGATTTTCGCTTACTTTTTAAGACGAAGTATGTTAAAGTTGCGACATAAATGGGACAAATGTTCTACATTTTAGGATTGGCGACGAAGTTGGTTTCCATAAGGGCTACCAAAGGAAGATGTCAGTTCCTTAATTAAATTCATCTTTGTGCAGCAGGACCAGCACGCCCCAGCGAACGGTGCACTTCCAAAACGTGTCGTCGGAGTTCGACATCAAGGTGATCCCGACCTTCTTCCACGGCAGCGGTTCCCAACCTTTTTCGGGTGGCTACCCCCTTTTGACCGGAGCCAAAAATCCACGACCCACCTGTCATCACTTCGCGATCCCCCACATTTTTTATTTTTTTTCAGAAAATAACAAAATTAGTACATTTTAAAAAACTGTTTGTTTTATTGCGATCTTCTTTGTTACATAATTTACTACTAATTTAGTGGCTGGGCTAAGCTTGCATGGCGCGTATCAGTTTTTCAATCCGCGGCTCGTAGTTCGCTTGTGCGAGACTTTAGAAAATGGCATATTTAGCATATAGTAAAACATTCAGAATTTTTTTTGGGGTCGAATATGAAATTGAGCAAAAATCAGTGCACACGTTCAAACACCCTTGGCATAAAGAGAGAAGTCAGCTGTACACAGAAAGTTTCAATTCTTCACTTTGAAGGAAGTGGGAATGGCCTATGGTTAATTCCCATAAGGTTGAAGGCTGGCCCCTCACTTTAGAGCTTTGAAACTTGCGGTGTAAAAGTGAAATATAGTGGCGGTTGGCGGTCCTGCAACGGTGTCACTCCTTTTGCGCAGGCCGGAGTGCAGCCTCCTACCCCCTCCTCCTTTCGCCTCGTCAGCTGAGTTGCACTTTTTTAGCCCACTCTTCTTTTCTAAATAGAGAATGGCGGGCGGATAATGTCGCCCCTGACTTCTGTGTCTGTGTGAAATCACCCTCCAGTTTAGGAGGGTGATTTCATTGTGTTGCACGGACAGGAAGTTAACCCTGCAGACATTTGTGAGTGTAAGAAGATTACGGGGAATCCTGATAACGTCATGTATCTTCCGCATCCATTAGAGCCAAATCGACCTGGAAATGAGAAAAATTACAGTGAAAATGACAGTGATGATAGGGATTTTTCATCAGATCATTCAGAGTTCCAACTATCATCGGATGAGCAGCAAGCTGAAAGTTAGTCAGAAGACGAAGGTAGTAAGCAAAGTATTGAACAAGAAGACTGTAAAGCGAAGGCTGTTCCACACCTCAAATGTGTTAAGGAGATTCCAAGTTTTGACGTCGCTACGGCAACGAAGAAAGATGAAGAAATATGGGACAAAAAGTACCAATGTAGGTTTTGTGGAAAGGAGTATCCAAAATTACCTCGTCACCTGGTGGACAAGCACTCCGAAGAGTAAGAAGTGGCTAAGTTTTTAGCTCTGCCTCTCAGAAGCCAGTCTAGGAAAGCTATGAAAGAAAACATTCGGAATGATAGGGAGAAAATACGTGCTTTTGGAGCGTTTAAGGCAACAGAAGGCCAAGGCCCAGTGAGGAGAAAAGCATAAAAAGATTACATCGAGATCGGCAAGAGCGTTGCTGCCTCCTTAGCTTCTTTAACTGCTTTTAACAATTCCTTGAAGAGCAATTCACAGTGTAATTGTAACAGTGATGTAACATGTAGACTCAAAGAATCATGAAAGTGAAGGCAAAGAGGTCTGAAACCTGTTATTTTTGCGCGTTGAGTCACTCGCTAAATGGTGTACAAATAGCATAGAAGTATTCCGAACTTAGTGTAATGATTGTCATTATTGTTTTATTTCCTTCTCACATGCTTACTTCCTTACTAACAAATCGTTTATACACTCCAAACAAATCCCAACCGTCATAAGGTACTCACAAAACCGTTTGTAATACTAAGAAAGTTGTAAGTAGTACTAACGATTTCGTTCACAATACTAACGAATTTTGTTAGTACCTTATGGCAGTTGGGACTTGTTTGTAGTGTATGAACAAACCACCGAATTCGTTAGTAACGAAGTAAGAGTGCAATTAGAGCTGTGCGAATGCTTCGGTATCGAATCGAATCCGTCCTGATTCGATTCGATTCTGTATCGAATTAGGTTGCTTCGATACCAAAAGTTTCAAAAATTCGAATCGGCCATGCTTCGATATCGAATCGCCGCGATGCGTTACACAAAATTCAAAAGCAGCGGGAGTTTCTCGCGCGATTGCGCGTCGGTCACGAGTTGAGCTAGCCAAGCCTAGCCGAGCAGTAGAACTCGATGGACACGAACAGCCAGAAGAGAACTAGATTGGAATGATTATATGATTCCATGGTTATATGATTATATTATAATATGAATGTGGCGTCCATGATCCTGATTCCATGGTTATATGATTATAGTTTTATATGATTCCAAGGTTATATGATTATGTGACTATATGATTATATGATTCCATGATCCTATGGTTATATGATTAGGGTAACTTACCCAACATGGATCAGTACCCAATCATGGATCACTTGACTTTGGTGGACTATAAAATCTAAACCAATATTCAAATTTCAAAAATTAAAAGTTTGCCGTGTAGAGGCATCTATACTGCGTCAATTGGGCGTAAACAAGTTATCCTACGTCCCAAGACTAGGCTGCAGTAAGTCAAATGATAATGCCATGCAAAACGAGATGACAAAATGAGCGATTCGGTAGAGGCTGGATACAAGGGTTCATATATTTGAAAATTTCATTGAAATTTGGGATGAGCACATGCTATATCCTTATATCGGTGAAAGGCTAAAGTTCTGAGGTAAGTGAATATCATATTTTTATCTCAGAAAGTACACAGTGAAAACGCGGGAGTGGTAAAAATTAAGAACATTACATGCTGTTTTCGCATCGGTCATCTGTCGTGCGGATTGCCTACCTTTAGAACCCGTAAGGCGCTTAGGCACTGGTCCGTGTTTGGGTCACGTGCCAAACCTGGATCAGGGGGGTCTTTACCCGCAAATATATAAGTTAAGTGAAAACAAAAAAACCAGTTTTTTATAACATTGAGTAGATTAACATTCATAAGAATCGGCTTTCTAGCTCAGTGATCAAAAAGTGGCATGAGAACTTTTCAAAGTTACTCCTAGAAAAAATTGAAAAATTTAAAAACGTTTTGGTGGGTGTGAAAGAAAACTGCAAAATGAAGAACCTCAGATCAGTGGAACGGAACTTCGGAACTGGCTACTCTATGGTGCTGTACCTTGCCTTCAAGGTTTGTTGGCAAACAATTACGTTCAACATCTCGAACTTCTTTCCCATACCACTTACTTGCTGTCAATGGACACCATAGCACATGGTGACATCGACAAAGCTGAAAGGTATCTCAGGCAGTACCTGCCCCAGTACGAAACTCTCTTTGCCATTACAAGGACGAGGCCAAATTTGCACAGCCTTCTGCATGTACCAGATTCTGTTAGATTACTTGGTGGTCTCCAATTTTATAGCATATTTCATTTTGAGTCTTGGGACCACAAAAATTAACCAACTTGTGTCATCAGCTAAAGGCGTGCTGTCTCAGATTATCACTCGCCATCTTCTCCACTCCAGTTTGGAAGCTGTGCTGAACACAAAACATGGTGTAGCTCAAGATGTAAAGGACCTAATCAGGAACATTTTAAACAAAAGAAGACGATGTGACGGGTGTAAAGTGGCAGATAATAGTTATGTGCTTGGGACTTCACCAAGCAGACCGCCTACCAATGATGAACTCCACATACTCCAGACTGAAGACATGAAAATTACATCGGCCCTATAAATTTAAGACAAAATATCAATAAAAAGTGGTGACTACATTTTTGTCATGGATGCATTGTTATATTTCCAGAATCAAATGCCGAGCACTTCTCGAGCACTCTCTGTTTCTCGAGTAGAGCCACTTATCTTATTATGGTTTTGCTTTAAGCAGTACTTTAGCAGTGGTAAACTTTAGATATAATGGTGTGGATTCATGGTATTTCACATTAGCAATAACTCGCAATTCAGTACAGGGCCTCAGAGTGAGCAGAAAGCGATCTCTGCATTCATCAGGTATTC
>CABIKL010003759.1:0-10496 GCA_902196195.1 Aptinothrips rufus | reverse complement strand
CTCCCTCCCTCCCTCCCTCCCTCCCTCCACTTTGCCACCGTCCCCTTCCTTCACCGGTTTGCGAGCTCCCAGCCCCAGCCTAGGTTTGAAAAGCGGCGTGCCGTGCTGAGCCTGTTTGCGCCACGCCGCGCCACGGAGCGCGAGTTTGTAGGCTACTTCGCTGAGCCGCTTTTACCAAATCTTATTCCCAGTCATATTGCCCGTGTTTGCGCGCATCTCCGCGCCATTGGGGGGATGTACGGAGTACGGAGCTCGGGAGCGAGCTGCAGGGGTAGGTCCTCTCAACGCCAATAACAACAACACCCCCCTCCCCCCCCCCACCACTTCCTTCCCTCCACACCCATTCGCCTCCCCCCTCCCTGCCCCACCTGCCCCGCTATGCTCTCCGCTCCCTAGCAGGGACTCCAAAGCTCCCTTGAGTCGCTTGACATTTTATTTAAGGATTTCTTTTTCAATTTCCCGTAATGCGACGCGGTGCTATGACGACGAGGTCTGTCGGCAGCTGTTTGTGGCGCTTGCTTCCGCTGCTGCTTCCCTTAGGCGTCTCAGAGTTCACAGATTTGAGTATTCTTGAGCATTCAAGATGCATATGTTCTAAGCAACATAAACATCGTACCTAGTTTGTACACCCAGCGAAATGTAGACTATGGTTTCGCATGCCCATACTTGAGACTACAACATGGTTGTCTCAAATCCGATGTGGCGGATCAATTCTCATGTCATGGTGTGGACCATAGGTTGGCCCACCCAAGCCGTGCCAGAGCAAAGTTAGGCTAGCCCGGCGGCAGCTCCCCTCTCCTCGCCCCTTCCCTGCTAGCGGGTGTGAGGGGGGAGCTGCGGCCGGGCTAGCCTAACTTTGCTCTGGCACGGCTTGGGTGAGCCACCCTGTATTTGCATTGTAGCAACCACATCTTATGTTAAAAACTAGAGAAAAGTATTACTGTTGGTTGTACCATAATGTGATTAGGACAACCATTCTAAGGTTGGAGGAATCAAAATTTTGTTTTTCAGTTTATTCTGCGTGGAGCGCATACGATAATGTAAATCAGGTGAAATATTATATTTTCTTCTGTTTTTAACGCGGGATATATAACATTGCCTTAGGTTGAATTGGGATAGAAATCCGTTCTCACAATCACCAACAAAATGTGATTCTTTTTTTGAACAGAAGGTCATCATGTCTAATGCACGAAATATAAAAATAAAATGAAGGCATACGCTACTTTACTTTAGCTCGGAACTGACTCGACTGTTTTCTTCCTTGCAGGACGAGTGAGTAAGCTTTCCAGCGTTGCGCGACGTGTCCCAGCCTGGCGCGGGGCCAGCCTAGCTACTATAGTCTGTCTGCCTAATTCCAGACTGTCGCCGTGACGTTTCAAACACTCGGAACAGTGAGGACGCGAGGGAGAAAGGGGGTGAGGGGGGGATACGGCGATCCGATCCAAGAGGAGGGAGCTCCGAATGACCGAGTTCGCTGTTTGTTACTTGGCTGTCAGGATGAACGCGCCAACACTCGGGCCACATTGGGAGGAACAGTTACAGCCGAGACATTTTCATTTCACTTGATGCGCTTCAGTTCAAATCCAAATTGCGAGGCAGCCTTGCACACTGATGAACTTTCACCAGCGTGATCGAACCTTGTCTATAGATGCCCTCAGCATCAGCACCAGATCCGAGCCGTACTCCTCTCCTCGGGATAAAAGAGGGAGGGGACAGCACGGAGAATTGAAATGAGGCCGAAAGCGCCGCCAATTCATTACTCATTCTTCGACAGCAGCAGGCGGGAAGGGTCTCTCCCTGAGAGCCAGCTGGTCCTGGTCCACGGGGAGGACAGATCAGCCGGCCTGACAACTTCCAACCTACCCAGCTCTGTAATCCTGCTCTCAGAGTCGGCCGCGCAGAGTCCTCTCCATGGCTATGGCTGCTGCTGAGCCAGGCGGGTCAGCCAGGGCGGTCAGCCAGGGCGGTCAGCCAGGCCGGCTAGGCTCCAGTCCGGTCCGAGCGCCGACTCGGACACCGAGTGGATCAACAACTTAGAGGATCACAACACGGCGCCCCAGGCAGGCCCGGCCCGGCCCGGCCCGGTGAGTGGAGGGACTTCCCTCTCCCTCCCTCCCTCCCGAGGCGCACTGTTTCCGTCCCTTTCCCTCCCCCCGTCGTGACTCGTCGCGTCTCTCTCTCTCTCTCTCTCTCGTCTCGTCTAGTCGCGCGGCGTCGCGCCCGCAGCCTCGCGGGGCGGGACTGACTGGCACCGGGGAGTGCAGCGCGCGCACGTGCACCGCGCAGCTCGCCTCGGCCACGACTGAGCTGAGCGCTGAGCCGAACCGGGAGGCCGGTGCGACGGCCCGGCGCCCTCCCCTGCTGCCTGCCTTCCCCGGACCAGGGGGGCGCGGGGGGCGGGGCGGGGCGAGGCACGGCACGGCGCTGCCTCTTAATAGGTAACGAGCCCCACGCGCCTAGTTCAAAACAAAAACAGAAGGCACGAGATATTAACGTCGGATGCTTGCTTGCTTTACGCATAGCTTCTCATTAATTAAAGTAAGGAACTTGTTATTATTGTTTCTAGAGGAATAGATCGCAGGGATGTCCCACAGAGATATAATGTCAGCCGGCTTTACTGCGCCTATAGAATAGACAGGAAACGAAACGATTTCTGTAAAAGTGGTTCTAATGCCCAAGCAGAGGGCTGTGAAGTAAATGCTGGTCGCGGTAGGTTACTTTTCGACGGTGTGCGACTGGTTGTACCCTAATTGTACCTTCCCTCCGCCAGACCAGGCGCGGCCCCTCGGGCGGACAGGTCGCTGCTCACTGCGTGCTCACTACCCTGCTCTTTATTTATGTTACAGTTGATCTTCATAACCATCACCTCTCCCCGCGCCCCGCCCCGCCCCGCCCCCTGTCCTGCGCGTCTCTGCAGACCAGGGCAGGTCCCCGGCTGGACACCCATAATCAGCTTGACAGCAAAGCGCGGCACACTGCATTTTAAAGTAGGGTGAACTAGGAGAGAGAGAGCTATCACACTCTATGAGACAATTTAAAAACAGACCAGTTCTGATCGTTATTTGTGTATAAAGTTTATCAAAGAACCGAATAACAAATGCACGAAAACAAACCGAAATTAAAACATACTGCTCTGTAGAGTTTCGTTTCGTGCGGTTTAGTGCCCGAGTTGATCTTCCCGAGGCTGTGCTGTACGAGGCTGCTGACCAGCCATTCTATCCTTTGCCGTCTCGAAAGACTAAAAACAAATCGATTTGACCATAGGAAAAGTAACTATACTTCCTTTCCATTATGTATTTTTCAATCCGATGTACATTATCATTAATATTATTCATTTCTTTAGTTTGTATCTACTGAAATAACTGCGTCTGGCTAGTCGACTGATCAGCTCCCAGTCAAAGATGGCAGATCGAATTGGCGTCGATTCAAGGTCAAAATCGAAACTTAGTCGATGTTTTTTTTTTTTTTTTTTTTTTTTTTTTACAAGGTCCGTTTATTTGACATCAAATAATTTTCGATCATCGACGACTTTTGGACGGTGCATTTCTCTTTGGGCCGTTGGGCACAGTACAGTATGTGAGGAACGAACGTGACTTTAAGCCAAAGTGAAAACCAGACGCAAGGCTTCAATTTTCTAATTTATCCGTTCCAAAACAAAAATCTGCAAATGATCTTTCACTTAAGCACTTTGTTCTCTCGCGATAAGACTATCTAGGTAGGTTTCATTCTGCAGGTCATTTCAAATCAGCTTCATGATTACGCAAGAATACTACTTACGTCTTCCTCATCCAGCCGCCACATTTTTCTGAACGCCTTCATTCAGTCCTTCGACGCTGCGGTTCGTGCAGTAATTCCGTTTCTTCGAAATTGAAGGCTTGCGAGGGAGTATGACTGTCCTTTCGACCAATACCTAGAATATTTCGGCGATATTATAGCGCCTATGCGGCCGTGAGCAGACGAGCGCACCGTTTGAAAGATGAGCGGGAAGCGTGTCGAACTCTCTGCCGCGCCGCCGCCGCCGCCCGAATCGCTGCCTGGCGTCAGAACTCGAAGTCGACTAGTCGACTCCAACTCGAAGCTAGCAGACTCGAAGATACGCAGACGTATGTGTGAAAATGGCGTCAGTAAACAAGTTTGGTGTCATGTTTGTGTTCTGAATGTTTTCGATTAACTTTGTTAATGTGACGGGCCTACGTTTTGTTTACGTGTAGAAAATGAACAATACACATCACAATGATACCTTTAACATAAGTGGTACGTACTCAGTCATCAATAATTTTCATCCCACTTTGGAATGTAGGCTACGCTGGACTTTGGAAGAAAGCATTTTCTCTTTTTTCTTTTGTGAAGACATGACATAATATTGCTCTGTGGACAGTAAAACTTGCTTTACGCGTACTCAATGTTATTCTCATTCAGTATGTTTAGTTTTGGTTCCGAAAACGCTCAGAGGAGCTCATATTATGATGAAGTGGCAGTGTTATTATTTGTCAATCTAACCTAACTTTCCCTTCAAGCGCTCTTGTAATGTGTACCTTTGATATCCAAGATCTTCCTTTTCATAGTTGTAAATGAATTGAGATTATAACATTCGTTTGATCCTCTCTTCTGTCCAAAACGTTATAGTTCAGTGCTGTCTTTCTTTGCTTTATGCAAGCAAGGGACTCGACAGTAGAAACTGTCATTTGAGGCCAAATCGCTGTCATTGTTAGGAGTGTAGGATTAATTTCGGAATTTTAGGACATCTCCTCTTACAACTTGGCTAATTTCTCACATTAAAATTGGTTTGGAACTACAGTTATTGTCCATGTACATTTGTTTTTGAAATGATATTTATAGGCAACATTGTTTTTATTTTTTATGCGTAGTGTGAATCCTTAGTAATAGAATTGTATCATTATCTGGATTGACTCATCTTACTCTCCAGGTATCAGTTCCACAACGTATACCTTAAAAGCCATTTCCAGACTTGTTTTTGTTTCTATTTTGTTGAAGCAATTCATTTCAAGAGCTGCTCATTTCATTCCCTGGATATTCTTGTCACTTAAATTTTCACTTATTTTATTTCTTTTTCTGAATTTCCAGATTTGACTGCGGAGCAGCAGAAGATGCTAATTGACATTCGACGTCGCAAATCTGAGCTGCTCCTAGAAATACAAGTGAGTATAAATCCAGAAGATGTGTCTCAAAACTTTGGGAATCGAGGTGGTGAAATTATTCTAGTCCCTCCTGGAGAATTTTATTTCTGTCTATATTTCATCTCAGCTTAGAAGAAAAATCATTGGTTTATCTATATCAGATGGTTTTGTTCTTATCTGTTCAAGAATGGTCTTAAAAATATATTTGAAATCAAAACATTTTAAGTTGTACCTGGCAGTCAAAATTGCTTTTGGATATTTTATGTTCCCAAAAGTACTACTGCGCAGTACTATGTCTTGTGGAATCAGCTATCAGTTATTTTACTAGCTCTAGCTAACTAGCTATGGGGCTTTTTTGACAGTTGTAGGTATGATGAGTGAATAAACTCTCCTAAATTTTAACTTCCATGGTAATTGTCCAATGATATTACTATTTTTCTCAGTGCCATCTTGGAAAATTTCATGAAGAGTGAACTCAAGCGATATTACTTATGTTATGCATAGTTTCTGTGGCCCTTTTTATGACCTTATGGTTGTGACATATCAGTAGGCCTAGTTTGGATAAGAGGGAAATATTTACTTCCAGTAGGTTATTTCATAGCCATTTATTACCAAAGATTTCCTTCAGATATGCGGAGCTATGATTGTCTCATATAGAGAAATCAGTTAAGCTGATGGTAAGGCGTGACCTCGGCCAGGACCTGTTCTTCTAGTCATTGTTTGTGGTCTGTACTGCCCGAGGGGGCTGCCACTGTGGTAGTTCGGTGTTCACGGATTCGGTAATACTAATACATGGTAATTCTTGGACAATGTATTGCTTCTTTAGGCGTAAAAACACCAAAAAATCTCAAATTTTGCGATACTTTGTCGATTTTTCTCAAATTTTTGCAACATTTTGTCGGATTGCTGTTGATATTACCCGTAATCCGGTAGTACGGCGTGCACAAGAATAAAGAGTGAGAGCCCCCTTGGTACTGCCAGGTCGTGGAGAACTTGCTTTTCCCTGTGCAGCCGTCCTCTCCTCATGACGTTGGATCAAATAGTGACTCATCCTGTCCTCGCTCAGGCTTGGCCAGCAGAGTGCGTGAGCGTGGAGAGAGAGGGCCAGTGGCGGGCCAGGGGCGGGCCAGGGGCGGGCCGCGGGCCAACTCACACGCACAGCCCCCCTCCCCCTCTCCTTGGCGTATTCCAAGGATGTGGACGACTTGCGTGGCGTGGCGGGGCGTGGCTGTGTGTATGGATGTGTATGGGCGTGTACGGGTCGGGCACCTCTCATGTACCCGACCGGTACCTCTCCGACCCGACCCGACCCGATCCAAGCTTGGGCCCGACCCCACTCCGTCGCGGACACAGACAGTGTCTCATGTTGGTGGAATGCAAGCCGCGTGCCTTCGCGTGCCATTTGCATATTCATCCCGCATCTTGAGGCGACGACCTCTCCCTCGTTTGGGAAATCGGGGGAGGGGGGGGGGGGGGGGGGGGGGGGGGCAGAGGCAGGTATGCAGGTGCAGTGCCGACCAGATCCCGATCTTCTCCAAGTTTGGTTTCTCAGTGACATTCATTCAGTGGCAATCAGTCGCTCTCTCCATGGAATAAGAAGGAAAGCGACGGCTGCTGAACCAAACTGCCCACCATCACCTGTTGCTTCTAACCCCTCCCCCTTCCCCCTGCACTCATCAGAACAGGAGTCGCCAGGTCGCGGCGGGTCACGTGACCTTTTCTGTCGCATTTCTGTCGCCGAGTCAGTCACTTGGCAGACCAGCCAACAGCGGTGCACTTCGCGTAGCCCCAGTAAGATGGCAGCCGCCACGCCCAGGCCACGCCACGCCACGCCACGCCACGCCACTCCCTGCTCGCGTTCGAAAGGGAACAAATCACGACGCACATTGGCTCACGTCCTCGGCACGGTGACGGCGCCTGGCTTTCTCCGCCCCCCCGCCGATAGGCAGCACCCCCATTCCCCTCCTCGCAGGTCGACCATATAGCTTCTGACTGTGCGGTCGTAAGGTAGGCGCAGAACCCCTTCCCCTTTAGAACCTCACTTAAATTAGGGACAGCCACTGGCCCTGCGCTGCGTGCGGCCCAGCCCGGCCCCCTTCCCATTCGCTGTTGTTCCAACTGGATGGATGGCTGGATTCTTGTAAAGAAGTTCCACCGTTTTTTCCGCGACGAGACATTCGCCAGAGCAGAGCAGCGCCGTCTGCTCCTATCCTCTGCCCCCTCGCTAAGTAAACAGGCGGTGGGGTCGCCCCGCCCCGCCCCGCCCCGCCCCGCCCCGCCCCGCCCCGCCTGGTGCTCATCTCATAATACCGCCCTCAGCGTGGCTTACAGCCCGCGGCAACCAACTCATAAAATCTGCCAAAAAATATAAAGATGTCCGAACGTTCAAACGCGTACTGACGATGGATTTTATTATTTTAGTGTTTTCTCATAGCTTTTCATGGTTCTGACTGTTGTAAATGTAGATCGTATTGGTAGGAAATCGTTATCTCGCTTTGATCAGATTTATTCTCTAAAATTCGCCTGTTTATAGTTTGTCTCCCTGCCAGTGAGAGGCACTGTGGCTGTGCGGTGCTGTGCTCTGGGGCTGGATGGGATATTCACGGCGCTAGTTACAGGGTGGGAAGGGCTCTGTTTACCTTCCACAGCTCTTCCTTTCCTCATCCCTTTAGGAGTAGAAAAACAAAACAATGGCCAAGCCGCTGTGAGAATTCCCACATGGTGGCGTGGGTGGGCAGTGGCGTGGCGTGGCGTGGCGTCGTGTGTTCTGTTTACCGTGCCCTGTAAGCCGCCCCACCCCGCCTCGCTACGCCACGCCACGGACAAGTGTAGCAGTTGCGTCTCTTCCTGGAATGATTGAGTCCCAGGCCCGAGTGCTGTGCCGTGTAGCTGGAAGGGCGTATCCGTCTGACAGGCCGCAGGTCCCCTTTGTCCAGGCGCCCCGCCCCGCCCCGCCCCGCCCCGCCGCGCCGCGCCGCGCCCCGCCGCGTGTCAAGTGGACCGCGTCCGCCCGACGCGACGGGAGTAAAGTGAGTAAGTGCATTCCGTCGCGGCCACGCCAGGTGCGCGTCTATACTCCCCGCGCCAGGGACTCTGAACGCGTGGCGTAGCGCGGTGCACGGGGCGTACGGTACCGCGCCTAACGTGCTGCGGTGCCCTGCCCTGGGCCGGCTCGCTTTGATGGAGCCCATCTCTCCAGCCGGCGATACGGCGCTGGCGGGGCGGGGCGGGGCGGGGCGGTCTTACTTGTTGAGTTCCGGCGAGGAGCGGGGCCGGACCGCGTCGAACGGGGCGGGGCTGGTCGCTTTATAGGTGTTGCGCTGTGAGCCGCGCCTGGCTGGGGGCCAAAGTGCCCCTATAAGAGCTCACCCACCCCGCCCCGCCCCACCGCGGCCGCCATGTTTGTAAACACTAAGCGGGTCAAATTGTTAAGTCCAGGACGCAGCAGGTGGCGCGGCGTATGGTATAACGCGCAGTGAAGTACTCACTCACACCTTGCGCGACTGCAGTGGGGCAGGGCTGCATGCATTCCTGACATATTTCAATTTTTTTTTTAGGCTCCTTGAGAGGATTATGTAGAAATGCTTTTAAGAGTGCGCCGATCATTTAAGTATGGCTCTCAAAAGTGACCTCCAAATAATTCGAAACTGGTGCTACTTCTACAGGGAAGGGTTCCACAAAAGAGCAAATTTTTTATTTTTTTTCTTTAGCGGGCCTTTCCCTTCCCTTCCCTGCACTGGGGTTCGCTCGGCCATAGATTTGATTACCACGCACATCGGCAGGTGTTCGCTGGTCACAGTGTCGTGGGAGATCACTGCTCGTCCTGCCGGTCTCCGCCCAAGAACCGCAAATGCAGCATCCCCCTGCTACCCCCCGCCCCCCTCCCCCTCCCCCTCCCCCTTCCCCTTCCCCTCCCCCACCCACCCGTCGTCATCCGAGACGCCGCGGCCGTCCTCGCGCCCGTCGCAGTGTGGTCAGCACCGCGGCTTGGCGGGGCGGGGCGGGGCGGGGTCAGGTCGCCGTGACCTGTCTTGATCCCGCACGGTGTGCGGGTGACGTGTGGGTGGGGCAGGGGGGGTGGGGTGGGGGAGGCCAGACCCTTCCAATATGTCGTCTGTTTATGTTATCATCCCCCTCTTCATCTTGTTCCTGACGGGTCCTCCCTCTCCGCTGGCGTGGCGCTGCACGGCGTTGCGTTCTCCCGGGGCGTGGCGGGGCGCGGCGGGAGGTGGCGGGGCGTGGTGCAGCTCTGTCGTGTTGTCGTAGGTCAGGAGCAGGAGCAGTGCACCTCGCGACATGAAGGCTGGGCTCGCCGTTGACCTGAAACTGTAGCGGCGGCGCGCGGCGTGGCGCGGCGTGGCGCGGGGGATCCGGCCTTCTGCTAAACCCACAA
Source organism: Aptinothrips rufus (assembly GCA_902196195.1). Lineage (NCBI taxonomy): Eukaryota > Metazoa > Arthropoda > Insecta > Thysanoptera > Thripidae > Aptinothrips > Aptinothrips rufus. The sequence continues at coordinate 965 of CABIKL010003759.1, read as the reverse complement.
CAAACAAGTTTATGCTAAGCGCCTGTGAGGACTGATTAACCTACTGCACTCACTCCGCCCAGTTCTCAAGGCAAGGGCGTCTGTCTAGGCGAGGTGTGGTGTGGTGGGATGTCATGTCGTGTCCTGGCGCCCAGCCCTGGCGGGCTGCTGGCTGCCAAGATGTTCCACTCGGCTGCGCAGGTCGATCGCTACTCCTATGCGAATTCGCGCCCCGCCCTCCTGCTCAGTTCTCTGCAGAGACAAGTTTCTTATTCTTGCTTAATTCGTGACGGAGCTTTTACGAACCATCTGTTACAACTGTCTTATCGTAATTTTTGAAAATACGTGACCCCATATAAGAATAATAATAAGTAATTCGAGTTTTTTCAGTGTAGCCATCACAATTTGAGAAGACTGGTGGCGAGCCCTCCAGCAGTACACTCGCTCACCGTGATTCAAGGTCTGGCGAACACACATAGCGACCCGAAACATACTTCGGCAGTTTCAACTCGATTCTAGTCCTCGCGGCTGAGATCTCTCGGTTCTCTGAACACTTCCTCGCGTGGAGTTCTGAGAGGACTAATCCAGAGGGTGTCTTTGGAGGGAGTGGAGGGAGGGTGGGGGCGGTATGCTTCCGCTGTGCGCGGGTCTGCTCTCAGCGGGCGGGCAGGCTACTGGTTATCACTTCGCGAGCACCGCGTTATCTCGAAATTCGAGAAGGACTTGAAATTCCGCGGTCTCTTACTCGACGTCCGTCCGCCCGCCCGCCCCCGCGTCCGCCCCCTTGTTGTGATAGGCTCTCCCCGCTTCCCTCACTTCTGATCGCCGCGCGAGAGGAACAAGATTCGAATGCCGCGCAGCGGCGGCTTGTTATAGCTCGCATCCTCATTGGCCTTCCTGACGTGAAGCCCACTCTGTTTGTGTGTGCCGTGCAAGGTTCAGGCCGTGTTCAAGCTTTGCCGGCGAGGGGGGGGGGGGGGGGGGGG
>CABIKL010003758.1:0-10498 GCA_902196195.1 Aptinothrips rufus | reverse complement strand
CCCCCCCCCCCCCCCGCCGGCCTCCTTGCTTGGCCCTGCCTCCCCTATTATTAGATTAATCGATTCAACTACGAGAAGTGTTAAGCTATTAGTCAGCCGGGCGTCAGTGTGATGTGTCAAGACTGTCACAGCAGAGCTAGCAGCTTTCATTATGAGCGGACGCGGCGCGGCGCTGTGCGGTGCATGCTGGGATGCGGTGCAGTGCACTGGGAGCGCGAGAGAGACAGAGTCTCATCGAGTTTGTGTGCGTGTGAGCGAGACAGGCGGGCTGTGCCCCCGCGCTTGCATCTCTCTCACACTCACACGAACTCCACAAGACTCTATCTCACTCACACAGTCCCAGTCAGTCAGGACAGGACATAGGATAGGACGTCGCGTCGCGTGATGCATCTCCGCATTGTTTCGAGGTTTGTGCATACAAACAGGCGGGGCGGCGCGGGGCGGGGCGGGGCGGGGGTCACCTTAGTTGACTCTTGACCCACCAATCTCCTGACTATTTTAGGTATGACTGTTAGTCGTGTTTGCTCTTCCGTCGTGTCCGCCTATTGTGTATACAGTGTATACACTCCCAAGATTTCCGTCAGGGACTTGTAGGAAGCACTGCATTTGCAATCGCGATATTCATTTCGCGCATCTCCGTATGTGCTTGGTCTTGGGTCATCGACTCACACTGCAAAAAATAATAACTGTTTTGGGGACCTCATCCCCCAAACAGGGGTGGTAACACCAGTTTCTAAATTTTTGGGGGCTCGTTTGGAGGATTACATACCCTTACTTCCTTACTAATGAATCCGGCGGTCTGTTCATACACTACAAACAAATCCCAACCGTCATGACGTACTAACAAAATTCGTTAGTATTATGAACGAAATCGTTAGTAGTATTACTAACAACTTTGTTAGAAACACAAACGATTTTGTTAGTACCTTATGACGGTTGGGACTTGTTTGTAGTGTATAAACAATTTGTTAGTAGGAAGTAAGCAATGTGTGTAGAAATGAGTTTAAGAGTACAGGTAGACCGCAGGCGGATGGACGGACATGGATGGCCAGGGGCGAGTCAGGATAGGGGGAAGGTTCAGGTGGAGGGGGGAGGGGGGAGTGTATGTACGACGGGTCTGCTCGCCGTCAAGGTACAAGGCCCTTTTGGTAGCGGTCCGCGGTGCGGCAGCGAGCAGCTCGAGCAGCGAGCAGGGAGCTGTGCGGCGGGCAGCCACGCCCCTCGTGATACCCGGCCGCGACACAGCCGTGCGCGCCGGGGTGCCTACCTCCACGGCTGCCAGCGGCTCGACCCGGCTCGACCCGGCTCGACCGTAGCGTGCTGCTGCTGCTGCTGCTTGCTGCTGCTTGCTGCTGCTTGCTGCTGCTTGCTGCTGCTGCTGCTTGCTGCTTGCTGCTTGCTGCTTCTTGCTGCTTGCTGCTGCTGCACCTTCATTCGTCGCACTTTTAATACGATGATCAACACTGCGCTATAAACCTCCCGAAACTAAACGTACTATAATGATCAAGTGGCTGATCATTACATTTTAACCGCAGTGTCATGACAAATGTCATCGCGCACTTTTCAGGTGAAATTGAAACGAAACCCGTTGCGCTTTCAACGACAATGTCGTTGGTCTCTGAACGGTGGCGGTCGATTACGAGTTCGCGGTGTGCCCTGATAATGCAGTGCGGAGAGATTAGGAGTGCAGGCAGCTCTGATAGCGGCAAAGCGTAGGGCCGGGCGTGTCCCGTCCTAACAGGTGCCGCCTCGGCCCGGGGCACAGGGGCGGACGGTAGGGCAGGGCAGGGCAGGGCAGGGCAGGGCAGGGCGGGGCGGGGCAGGGCAGGGCAGGGCGGACGCACGGAATCGCCCCATTACTTCGTGCCTCCTTTTAGCTGAAGAGCGCCTCCCCTGCGACCCGCCCCTTGCGCTTCGCCAGCTACTCCCCTCCCCGCCCCCTGGAGCCTGACGTGACTCTCTCTCTCTCTCTCTCTCTCTCTCTCTCTCTCTCTCGTTTGAAGGAGAAAATTTTATTTTTTTTATATGAGCAGTCGCGTTTTTCTTCCCAGATTTCTTCGATTTGAGGATCTCGGTTTTGTTACGTAGCCTTCATTATGAAAGTGCGACTCGATCATTCTGAATCGTATCGTCAGAGGGGAACGCGCAAGCGCATAGCTTTCTGTAGGGGATGCTCCAGTTAAAGGGTCATAACAGGGCGTGATGGGGGTAGTTATCTGGTATTAGCGCATAGTGCACCGCCCTGCCCTGCTGCTGCAGGTGCTTATTAGACCCCTCCCCCTCCCCCTCCCCCTCGCTCCAGAGGAGGGCGTAACCCTTTCGTTTCGGGCGGGACGTACAGACGACGTAACAGCGCGTCATTAATTACCCGAGCATCATGTTTTTTTCATGGGAACTGCTGACGGTGAGGGTGCAGTGGAGACAGCGACAGGAAGACAGGCGGACAGACAGTCAGACAGAGAGACACACAGATTGGAGAGACGAGGTCAGAGAATCTGTTTGGTATAATGGAACTGGAAAGGCTTATATACACATTCTCGCTTGTATTGTGTGCAAGTAATCAGCAGTTTCGGCACTCACTGTTGAAACATTTGTCTTCTCTTCATTTTGACGACGTGACTAAAGATTAAGATGACCTTTTTTATTCAGTACGCTGGAAAAGCTTTTGAATGGGACAGAAAACCGCCCCCCAAAAGTTTTTTTTTCTTTCTTGTTTTGCTCATGAGACAATTTGTGAACTTGACCATAAGTCCACCTACCACTTTATACAAAATAGTTTCGTAGTTTCTTTGGGGTTATTATTACCACTTTTCTTAGACAGTGAAGGCGCATTTTCTTGTAGAGGAGATCCCTTACCTTTCGTCACCGTAATTATTATTTCCTATCCATCTATTGCAATACTTAATTTCATCTCAATTTCACGTCATTGCGGCTCGGTGATGTTGTGTCTGTGCGGTTACATCTGACCCCAACACGCCGCGCCGCGCCGCGCCCCTCGGGAGCCGTGCAGCCCCTGGTCACGCCATTAGAGAGCCTGGAAGGAGAGAGGCGACAACTGTCATGGCGGCAGCGGGCCTGGCAGCCGCTGGGATCCATCTGGGGACAGCGCACGCGCAGTGCCTCGCTACCTGGGCGCGCGGTGAGGGTGCGGGGTAGAGCGGACACAGCTGGATCCCAGGGCGGCAGCAGCCATGACAGTTGTCGCCTCTCTACTTCGAGGCTCCCTACACCCCACTCCCGGCTCGTCGCGTGCACGGCGGCCCCAAACACTGTCGGTTTCAAGGGACCTTGACGCTTCAGTGCGTAATGCTCTGATTTCACGACCACTGTCCACGAATAGAATAGCCTCTCCCCTCTGATTCGGTGTCTCCCGGTGTCTCCTCTCTGTGAACGCGGTTTGCGGTCGCTTTCATCACTAGCCCGCCGGGTTCTTAGTTTCCTTCTTGCTCTAACCTTGTGGTCTCCTTCTCTGTTTCAGCAAGAACGGGGTGCTGAAGAGGTCTGAGTCGGCTCCATCTTCCGACAAGTCCTCGGTGAGTCATTAAACACCCTCCTGCTTATTGTTGATATCATGTTCTTAATCTCATGCTATACTGGACGTACATTATTTCGATTGAGGGTGTTTGTTGGGAAAGGAGGAAAAGGGGGGGGGGGGTAGGGGGGAAGCAGAGGGTTGATCTGAAGGGGAGAGGCGTGTTCGTAACCCCATCCTCCCCCGCAGCGCTGAGCAGCGACCCGCGGGACATGCGACCCGGGCCCCGCCACGTCACGTCACGCGGCGGTGTGCGGTGTTGTGTTTCTGTGCCCCTCAGCTTTTTGTCTGTGCGGCTGTCGGAACATTACCCACACATAACTCGGCGTACTGTACTGCGCAGGCAGAGCCACGCAGAGCACACCCTTCAGTGGCGTAGAGTGGCGCGGCGTCGCGCGGCGTGGCGTGGCGTGGCACTGATTTACTTCACTAAGGTAGCGTGAATTTCCATACAAAGGAATTCCAAACATTTCTGCTTTGAATCAAGTTGAGCTCTAGAGGATTTGAAAAAGCTCGGCAATGAATAAGTACGCCAAAAGTGACCTTGTATTTCAAGCACGGGACGGTTGGGTTGGCCCTCGGCCCTCGTTCCCTCTCTCACTTGTTCGCATGCAGTATAGCCTGTATAGCTTTTTGAGAAAGATATCACCGTATTGTGAATGGCGTTGGAATCGAAGCGGAGCCCGGGCGAGCCGAGCCGAGCCGAGGCGACTTGATGTCCTGGGTCCTGAGGGGGCGTGTCGGCAGGATGCACTGGGTAGCACCCTTTTATTGATGGCGTCGTCCTTCCCGACCATGTTCCGACCCTTACTGTTTTAGAAATGCCCCCATTCACGAAGATTTACCGGACAAACAAAAAAAGATTATCACAGGAAAATGATGGGGGATAAAAACAACAACTAAAGCAGACATTTCATTTCATCAGGTCACCCAGACAAGACAGTCTGCGGCTCTGCCTTGTGCTGGGCGCGGCCTTTGAATGGTATCTCATTTCACGGCGAAGAGGAATCGTGGATATTCTTTTGTCATCATTTCTTCGCGCTGTCCTTGTCAGAGAACTGCAGTGATGGCAGTACGCTCACTTGTGATATGTTGCCAGTATTGTAGGAAAACCCCGGTCTTAACATTTTTCAGAAGTCTGCTTTCTTTTATCTATATCGAAAAACAATTTGAAAAATTCCGAGAAAAAATGAAGAATTCTAGGTCTCTGTACAGTTTCCGGAAACTGTACAGTTTTGTGCTTCCTTGCCTGTAGACATTTGAGTCTCAACCTGAATGCAACATGTGATGTTTAGACGACTGTGCGCGGCACGGCCCCTAGCGGCACGGGGTCCTAGATGTAGAACACGGGCACCCTGTGGTTTGTCGTTGGGATGGGGAGGGGAGGGGCGAGGAAATAGGTTCAGGGTGGCAGGACGGCGACTTTGTCGGGGTCCTCTGAAGTCACTCGCTCTGTGTGGCTTTTGCTGTGGACCCCGACCCACAGACTGGTTGCATCCGACTGGAACATTACCTCGCCCGCTTCGCTTCCGTGTCCCATAACTGCTTCAATATGGTTTTCGTGTCGGTGTGGTCTGTGGTGGTCGTCGACGATAATTTTGCGGTGCCTCGGTTCAGTTGCTGTACAAAGTGCATGTGTAAACGTGTAACGCAATTAGTTAGTATCTATATTCCCTTATCTGCTCTCCTCCCCTCCCCCCTCTTAATCCCCCTCTCCCTGAGTCCCCCCCCCCCCCTGCCCCTCCTTTCTCCTCTCCTCTGCCCGTGGGACTGCACCGACAAAGACACAACTTGTAAACACGCGTGTCTGCATCCCATCCGGAAAAGGGATAAATAACGTCGGGAGCCTAAAACTTTAAAGGGCAGAACTCGTTGTTTTAACTTTTTGCCCCGAAACAGGGGATGTGGTTCCGCTTCCTTCCGAGGTTGGGGGGGGGGGGGGGGGGGGGGGGGGTGCACCGCCGCCAGACGGGCAGGCAACATGCCCGACATTCCGCTTCTAAATAGGCAAACGGCATACTACGACTCGAGTCTGACTTACATCGTTCGCCCGCCTCAATGACAATCCCAGGCACGCCATTTCGTTTCGCGGTGCGGCGGAGATCTGTTTAAAAACGGTTCTTGGAAATTCAAGGATTGGCCCGTAAGGAGCCTAGAAGTTATCGTTCTTACCTTGGATTTCAAGGGATCCTGTTTACCGTTTAAAGTGTCTTCTCATTATAGTCAATTGATCAGAAACACAAACTCAAACTTTTTTTTCTAAATATATTTAAAGTTTCTACGATTCCCTTTTGCTGTCCGCATCCTAGGCACCTTCTATAAAGCCCCCGCTTGAAGCAGTCCTTGGTGGAACTGGTCCTGCTGCAGGAATTCTTACTCCGAGCACGTATCCTCCGTTTGTTTAGCATTGTGAGTCTCTGAGGCGCGGAGTAGCGGCTGTTGTTTGTTTCTGTGCCGCCGCCGCGGCGGTCTGGTCTGCTTGTCTCTGACGGAGTGGCGGGGCGGGGCGGGGCGGGGCGGGGCGGGGCGGGCCGATCCCCGCGGTCCCCCGCAGCCATAGTCCCGCGCGAAGGTAGAGTAATGGCCCTATTTTGGGCCACTGGCCCTAATTCGAGCCACCCCCTTTATATCAGTTGCAGGCAACTCTCGGTTCTAAACGACACGGGAATTTAATAGTTCACATTGCCAAATGTTTAATTTTTATTTTGTCGCCTAGGACCTGAAGTAGCCTACAAGAAATTTGAAGGGGGTGGCTCGAATTAGGGCCGGTGGACCAAAATAGGGCCATTACTCTACCAGTCTACGTAACGCACAGGTTCATGTCAGGGGAGGGGGGGAGAGGGCGCCGCCGCGGTGCGCAAGTAAAAACGGAAGTATTTGTTGCTTGGACAGGTGCAGAGCAGGTGCGGCAGCCCCGCCCCGCCCCGCCCCGCCCCGCCCTGACCGTGCAGTGTGCAGTACCAACACACTGTCGTGGCGTTGCGCGCCGCTCGAGCAGCCAATAATGTGCTGCATCTATCACGGAGCGTGGGAAAGTCAACCCAGCCGGCCGGCCAGTGTCGCCACAGCACAGCATAATAACACGGCGAGTCGAGTCGAGAGGCGGTGACACCTGTCCATTACGCGCAGACACCTGCTGCTCGACCAGCGATACCCCGCGTGCGCGCGACGGACTCGTTTTAATGACGAACCTGCGGGCAATGTTTACTTCGCGCGCGGTAGACTTTCAATCATCTCTCCCCGCGACCCTGCTTTCAGGTGCCACTTGGGGGCTGCCCATAAATTGCGCAAGGTTCTGAACCTTGCTGAACTCGCAGCCAAGGGTTCGTTGTGAGACGGCATTGAGTCTACAGTCGATGTAACTATTGCTCGTAAGCAGTCAAAATGACGGTCTATTCACAAAATTACTTTCGTTCGTTATCCCAATCTGTTCCAATGCTTTCCGAATCCCGCCGCAATCAAGTTAATTGACTCAAAACAGCTGTAATGGCTGCCTCGTTTCCATGGAACCGTCCTTCTATTCGATGGACGCGCACCCCTAGCCTCAGAGTAAGCACCTCCAGACACGCATCTGTATCATCCATGATCCACATTTCTAGGAATCGAGGGTATGTGAATGGATGTTAGGTAAGGCGATGCGGGGTGGGGCGGGCCGGCGGGTTGAGGTGGGGTGGGCCGTTGAACTTACAAGCTCTCATTGTGAACAGCTGTTAGGAAGGGGAAGGGGTTGGTATTATTATTTCGAATCCAGGTTGTCTCATTAAACAAATGAACGGATTTCGAGAGACATATTCAGTTTCTTTCCCTGCACTGTAAAAAAGTAAAACCTGTTTTGGGGAGCCCTTTCCCAAGAAACGGGGGGTGAACTAACACCAGTTTATAAATTTTTGGGGGTCATTTTGAGAGCTGTATACCAAAGTATGATCAGGCTCTAAAACGCATTTCTGCATAATCCTCCAATCGAACCCCCAAAATCTTGAAACTGGTGTTACTTCACTCCTGTTTTGGGTGAAGGGCTCGCTAAAACAGGTATTGTTTTTTACAGTGTGTGCTGGGCCGGATGGCTGCCTCGCCACGGTCTGCAAGCCGGTCCGAATCACTTTGAAATCTGAGGGCAGGAATGCATAGCGCAGGCACATGACAGTGGCCCCCGGTGACAAGACTGCTTCATCCCAAGGGCTGATGTCATTCACGCAATCTCTACACCCCCCCCCCCCCCCCCCCCCCGCCTTTACCTTTGTCCGGAGCTGACGGCCCGCCGGCAGGTGAGGGGGTGGGTCTGATTGCAAAGTCTGCGCCCCATCCTCGTGTCGGGGCGGGGCGGACAGAAGATGAGAATAACATTGTATCTCGTATTGCACCAGACAGGGAATGTACTGAGTTGCTAATGGCTCGTAGTCGTTCTAAGAGACTCGGCGGTTGAATAAAGGAATCGTTCGTTGTGATTCGTTCGTACTCTTGATGACGAGTGAAAAATCGATACGAAGGAAACAGTAGCCCTGCGTTTTTGAACAGGAATTCGATTAGAGTAACGATAATCCTACTCTGTTTGTGTCTTATTGAGCAATTCTGAGCACGTTTCGTGGCAGCTCACGTTTAGTTGTACGATTTCCATTCTGTCGTAAAACGAAGGTGCTGCTTTCTGAAATCCTCAGAAGCGACCATAAATGGTGGAGGGGTGACAACACGACTCGGATGTGATGATAGCGTGCGGGGATGCGCTTCTCACAAGTGACTGGAGGAAGTAAATGAAGTGCTCAGGTTCCCCAGGAAGCCGCATTCTTTCCCAAAGTCTACACCCAGAAAACCATGTACTTGATTTTTCATGCGCTTGAAACTTTTAAGTATATTTTCTTGAATCAAGTACATTTCATGTTCATTCCAAAGTGCATTTACTTCATTCAAGGACGTGTACCAAAAGATTTCAAGCGCAGTGCACAATGCACTGAACGCAAGAACACGGTTTTCTGGGTGTAGGTACATTGGAGACCTCTATAGATAGTCCGCATTCTGCTGGGTAATTGTCACCGAAAACATTTAATCTGAGCAGCTATGCTGCTCTGGCGGCCGTCGATTATCGGGCCAGTCAGTTTCACGACGTCGAATAGGCTGGCAATGGTGTCGTGGTCACTCATTGTTACCTGGACTGCATTAGGCAGCAGAAAGTAAAGGAATAAAACGTGGCTGATCTCCTCCTCGTCTCCGATCGAGTCCATCTGCTCCTGGGGCTTCCATTCCTCTCTCCCCAGGTGAGTTGAGGCTGCCCCATTGTCAGTCCCGGCCACAATTGATACAATGGCCCTAAAATGAAGAGCGACCTGCTCTAACATCTGCCGTCCTGGTACACCCCGCCCCAAAATGAAGTAAGGTGGCCGAAGTCTGAATTGCCTGCGTTAGGATGACGATATAAGGGGCTGCTGCCACTATGGCACGGAAGGGGTAGCCTTTCTGGACAAAGAATATCCTGTGAATTTGCCCGATTTTTGCCCTGCTTCATCGCAAGAAAGCACTGGAAAACAGCCGAAAATCGATAATGAAGAAGACAAAGGGGAATCGATACCATACTAGTAGGAGGGTGTGTGGTACAGGCCATGTACATTGTGTGTCCTGAGCCTCCCCCGCTGCACCCCACTCCGCCCCGCCCCGGCATCCATCAAGACGTGCAGACGGTAAAGGATGCGGCGCGAGTCGAGAGTGGTCCTGATTGGTCGGCCGGCGGGGAGGGGGGGGGGGGGGAAGTGGACCGGCACACGACACAACAAACCTGGGGATAATAATAAAAAGTAAAGAAGACCCTCGGGCGCGTCGGTTAGTCCCCTGCCTCGGCGGAGCCGGATCCTAAAACGGCAGTAGTCCTTGCCTGTAGATAAAGAGAGAGAAACTGAAATCATCAACAAAGTGATCACCCGCCGAGGTTTGAACCAAGATCAAGCATGCGAGAAGGGGCGGTCGTGTGGCAGCGCTTATGTTGGCATACCTGCTCTCCTGTCCTCGTCGTGCAATTCAAGCCTTTCTTTTACTCTGACCCCAATACACTGTCGCCCCGCGCCAGCTTCCGGCTCGCCCCAGCTTACAGTGTGCCCCCCTCCGCCACCCTCCTCCTTCCTCACCGGGCCAGACGAGCCTTTCAATCATGTTACGCGTGAGCGTGCTTGCCAACACTTACGTTGAGTATGGAGTGCAAACACTATTATTGGCGAGGACTGCGGCGAGACTAGTTGGCAGCATTGTCATTGGGTTACTGTAACCCGCATCGTATCGATCACATGCCAGGCCTGCCAACCAATCCCCGCGACAGGCGACAGCTCGGAAGAACCCTCTTCATCAGCCACGCCCGTCACCCGTGAGATCGAAGCTACCCTGCGCGCGCGACAAAGATTTCTGAAATCCTTGCCACGAAGTCTTGTAATCATCCAGTGTCGGGGGGTGAGTTAGATCTCTAAAGGACAAGCACTCTTCGCTTGACGTCATGTGACTTTAACAATTTTGACCAAAATGTACTATGGTATGTTGACGCGCCAAATTACAAGAAGACAACTTAATAAGTTCTGTTCTTTGAGCGCGCTAGAAAAACGAAATAAGTGATTTGCACGATAGGTACATTTCTGAAAAGTATGATATAAGAAAAGTTTTAATTTAAAAGCATATAAATAATTTTTTTGGAAAATCCGTAGCTTTTATAGGGCATGCGTTAATTCTGGACTGCAATGTATAATTTTTAAAAGTGATCTTCTCACTTCCTCTTTCAAAAGTATAATTTTTTTGTTTCTGACAAGAACGGCTTTTTGCACACTACACTAACTTGCGGCGGACCCTCCCCTCGAGTGATACACGCTCTGACGGCGTGGTTCAATGCGGTCCTACTCCCCTTTTGCTCTGCCCCCAACCCTGTCTCTCTCCGTGGAGAGAGTCCCTTGGTTTCCAAGCCTGGTGGGGCTTATCACCGTCACGTGAGGTGCTGTCCAC
>CABIKL010003757.1:0-10502 GCA_902196195.1 Aptinothrips rufus | reverse complement strand
GGGCTCTTCTCCGGACCAGCGATCCACAGAAAAGGGTTGGGCGACCGTTCGGGCACAAGGAGCGGCCGTACTCAGCCCAAGAATTGACCATTGGTTTCGACGTCCTAATGAAGGAGTGCCCCGCAAGTCGATCCAATGTTGCCTTCATACAGACTCTGCAAAAGGTACTGGTCTTCTGTAGTTGTCTCTTTTAGTATTGAACTAAGTTACCTGAATCCATGTTTTGTTTTAAGTGTTGGCTTTCTTTACAATATGACCCTTTAATTCCAATGTATTGGTGATGGCACTGGCCCTTTTTAGTGACTTTGCCCTCATTGCCTTCATGTAGGTTAGGGCCTACTGATCAAAGTTACATTTTTTCTGAGAGGTTTTCTGCGGCTCCTGGTGAGAAAATGTCATTGAATACGGAGGCTGACCCATCTTCACGATGAAAGCAATATGCATTCCCTAGTTGTACCTTTCGACCGAAGAGACACTTAGACATCTTGAGGGTAAGGCCAGCCTCAGCGAGTCTCTGGAATACTTTGCGAAGTAAGGCCTTGTAATGCTCCCAATCATTGCTAGGCGAGTAGAGCAGGATATCATCCATGTATACAAGGACGTGCGGGTGCGGGTCATGCCCAAGCACCTACTCAATCGCAGCTCGCCACCGCCCTGCCTGCAGCGTCTCTCAGTCCGGCTGGCAGGCGAGTGTACCGGGTGTTTCAGCGTTTACAGGACAGTCGAATGGGTTGCCTAGCGCTCCGCCTGGGCAAGGGGAAGGCGAGAGGAGACTCTCCCCTCGCCTTCCCCTTGCCCAGGCGGAGCGCTACTCCCCTCGCCTTCCCCTTGCCCAGGCGGAGCGCTAGGCAACCCATTCGACTGTCCTGTAAACGCTGAAACACCCGGTACTGATAGAGGCCCCTGCGAGGCACTGTATAGGCTGTCTTCGCTTTGGACTCTCCGAAAGTGGTACTATTTGTAGATACGCATCCTTGACGTCAATGCTACTGAAGATCTTGCCTCTCTTGATGTTCCACAGCATGGGGTCGACGTGAGGGAGGAGATTGGCGGAGGCTTCCTCACATGCTCCTTGAGCTGGTGGAAATCGACCACCGACCTCCATCCCTTGTCCTTCTTAAGGATCATTAGTAAAGAGGAAGAGTACGGAGATTCTGAAGGTTCGACGACAAACATACTATCCACAGACTGGTCATCACGTCGGTGATGTCCCTGGCGCGGCGGGGACACATGTTGATCCACGGTGGAACTGGGGCTGGGGTTGTTGAGGTGGAGTGTGAACAGCAGCAGCGAAGGCACGACGCCTGCCTACGACAAATGTGTCCTTTAAATAAAAATTCGTTGTTTTCATTTTAAAATAAATTTAAATTTAATCTCACTAAGCATAAATTTTAATGCAGAAGAAATTTACTGTTGGTGTTTTATCATGTTTTTTGCATACCTCGGTGAGCTCCTGTGGGATGACCGGGATTTCCCGTGCTAGGGCAGGCGCAGGGATATCAGGGACTGGCCGTCGTAGTTGCTGTGGTGGCGGCATTACCATTGGATCAAAGCACGAATCAAAGGCATTGTCGTCCCGCTCAGGGAAGTCGCGGAGGTGAAGCAGCATGCGGCGCGGGAACTAATTGCTTTCCTCCAACCATATGTCCATACATCGGAACATATCCGTTCCTGCTTCTTCCCTGTTGGCTTCCCTGACCTTCACAATGCGGCACATCTCGTCCACAGCTTTCTCACACCTCCTGATGCTGAGAGTCCCTGAATCCCCTGCGGATCAGTTTTCGTCCTCTTATTCCCATGTCTGAGCATGGTCTGAAAACAGAACAACGGCACTAAACCGTTCAAAAAAAGAGAACAGATCGAGTTCAAGTAAGTTTTGATACAACTAGTTATATGCTCACTGTAGAACTTCGAGAACTTCGGGTGCCTCCTCCCGAGCCAGGCATTAGATTTGGCATTGGCGCTCTCGATTGGCGAGGTTGCCACATACGAAGCCTGCCTCCAATGCAGACCAGCTGGGACCCACTGGAGGCAGTGGGTCAGGATGTGCACAATCAGCTTAGCCGTCCGCGCATTCCACGCTTCAGCCCGCTCTTCACAATATCGTTGACGACATCTTCCATTTCGGCGGGCTTGAATCTCGGGAGGCAGATGAGGTGCTGGACAGCTAAGCTCACGGCAGGGAATTCCAACATGGCTTCTTTCAGGCCCCATCCAAACATAGCATAGTCCGTGATGGCCTGTAACAAAAGCGCATTTCCATTAACAAAAGACAAATCGTCCAGAAGTTTGATAATCGAAAAAAAAATTCGAATTTGAAGAGTTGTCGTGTCGTCGCTTCATTTCTGACTAGCTTCGTGTTTACACGGATGAACTAGAACTAGAGCGGCCTTCTGCGGTCACTTCATCTCGTCGCAAGGCGTAAGAGGGAAAGAGAGGGAAAGACCGTAAGAGCGCTCGTAGATTCTCTACACTCCTCTACACAAAGACATCCGTTCGCTAATCGCGAGAAAAAATGATCGATCTTAATCGCCCGGTAGACGCCTTATAGATGTACTTTTATTGAGTGGCTGTAGATATTCTACTCATGTCTACCGAAAGACGTTATTGTAGATAACGTGAGCGAGGAAGTCCTGTTCTAGTCTACAGCAAGACGTCTACTAGTTGTCTCTACTGCGCCAGTAGGATGGGTCGACATGAACCCCGTCCGACATGAGCCCCGACGTTGTGAGCCCCGGTCAGAGCCCCAACGTGAGCCCCGAGTCGGAGCCCCGGTGTAAGACCCAAGTAGCAGAGGCCCGGTCAGAGCCCCAACATGAATCCCGACCTGAGCCCAGACATGAGCCCCGCACAAAAGATCGTCAAAAAATGTTTTCTTGGCGTCCTTTTAGCGCGGGTCTCTTGTCGGGGTTCATGTCGGGGCTCTGACCGGGGCTTTGGTACTTAGGGCTCACACTGGCGGCTCCATGTCGGGGCTCATGTTGGGGCTCTGACCGGGGCTCACTACGTCGGGGCTCATGTCCGACGGGGTTCATGTCGATCCACCCCCCCAGTAGTATAATACTTACTTGCCCCGTGTTGTAGATCATGTATTTTCAGCTACGACTAGCCATGTACTTCACGGCTTCTCATAGTCGGACGCACGTGGGTCTACAGGAAGACATCAAAAATAAATCTTTAAGACATCTTTACCCAGATATCTACACAGGTAGATCAGATAGACGAACGATAGATCGTCTACCAACGGCGATAGATATCTATTTTCTGTGTGGGTCACGATACAACCGTTCTCGAGCAGAGTTAATAAGCAAGTGACCGAGGGTCAACCCGCAAACACACAGCAGTCATCATTCTCATACAGATTCATATACACATTCACATTCAGCATATTTATGGGAAATTGCCATATCTCAACAATTGGGCTTCGCGTTTGCTAGAATAAGCTCTTCGGTTTCTTCGTGACCGTCTGTCGGTCCGCTTAAGCCCACGCCATGGCACGTTGTGTAAATGTGGCTGTGCTTGTATTGGTTGCTAGGATGCTCTCCACAAACACGAAACGCATCCTGATTGCTTTATTTAGTATCTTTTTTCTATATTTTTGGCCGTCCAATAGCCATTACACACTGTCTGGGATTGCGTTTCCATCGCTCAACAGTCCCCGCCAGCTAATACCAGCGAAGCACGCAATAAACAGATTAACTGTAGCTGCGAAGGCACTCGCTCGAGCGAAGAAAGCTCTTTGTAATACAAAGATATTTCTTTAGAAGCAACTGGCAGTGTAACTAATTCATTAGCGCATGCAGCTAAGGCAACCAAAGCCTTCGCAGCACAAGCTTATGAATTAGTTCCCATAGCTAAATCTTAGCTATAGAAGCGAAAATCTTAACTGTCCTTATATCAGCGCATGCCTTCGCAGCTACAGTTAATCTGTTTTCCGCGTGACCTACTGGACCTGCGAGCTCTTAAACGGGAAGAGGATGAGGGGAAGGGAAGGGTGGTCCCGGCGGCATCCGGTAGGCGGCTGTGCTGCAGCGGGAAGCGGCAATTTTGTAGCAGTTTGACGCAGGTGGGCTCGTCATGCACGCGATTCGATCAAATATGTGTTCCCAGTTCATACTGACCTATAGGAGATTAAGGCTACACAGTTGTTTCTATATCCCTGTCCTGCGCTGAAATGAACGTAATAGGCTACTTTCGAGTTGCGTCCTTTCACACCTTCATGTTCCTTCATAAACCGTATGCGGCGAAGGTAATTAATCCTGGCTCGTTCCGTACATCCATTTCTTCGCTGTTTTACTAACAGAAACAAGTCAATTTTATTTTTTATCCCGAACAACTATTACGATGAGTGCTACTTGGGCCAATCGAGACACGTTCACTTAAAATGCATATCGCACTTACCGATACCGCTTACACTCTCTTACTATTCATCACTCACTCTCATATTCACTCCCTCAATCTCACTTTGTCTCACCATCACTCCCGTAATAAACAATGATCAATTTCTCTCTCTGTTCTCTCCCACCCTATTTCTCTCTTATTCTCCCCCAAACACGTCCCTCAGTCGCTTGGACGTCATGAGTCATTAGCGCTGCCTGCGTGTCGGACTGGCGCGTGCAGAGCCCCCACGGCTCTCAGTTCAGCTCTAGTTATGGCCGCGGGTACTCGTCGTGGCGTCCAGTGGCGCGACCTCCTCCTGGTCCTCGCAGCCCTGTCCTCCATCGCGCTGCCCGCCGCAGCTAAGAGGCATGGGGCCGGGGTCAGTACGCGCGCCGAGTTGGGAGAAACATTCATTTCATTCAGACTAGATGATGGAAACATGCATATTCTACGCCATACGCCGCCGATCCGAAACAGGCAGGGTAAAGGCTACAGTCGAGAAGTTTACCACTGCCCCCCCAAAAAGTACAAGGATTGCAATCAAAAATGATTGTTGGCGACTGTGGAGATTGTAAGATGATCGTGGGTATTTTAAAGATTGTAGACGATTGGAATGATTGCCGCTGATTGTAAAGATTGTATCTGATTTTGAGTGATTGTAGGCTCATTGTAGTTTTATTTTAGGTGATTGTAAGTGATCTAAACGACCACAGAGTCCACAAATCTGAAATAATATTTAAGGTTTAAAAGTGATTCAGCTATTTCTAATTGTTTCAAATAAAATATAGTTATGAATGGAGTTTCTTTTATCTGATTGAGTTGTTATTCCATTCATTAACTTAGAGAAACTGAGTTATAGTTTGTTGACTGAATGTGGCCAAATCAGTCCACCACCAAAAAAACTTGCTGCGTCCTAGCCGACGGTTAGGGCGTCCGCGAAAAACAGCTTTGTTTTTGATTTCGGACGGCTATGGCTGATGAGGTGCTGTTGCCATAGTGAGTAAGGATTTTCGCCATTTTTTTTCCGCGAAAAATGTTGACTTTTAGAGGTCGCGCAATCACCTTTTGTATCACAGCACACCCTTTTCTAAGCATGAGATGAATTTTTTCTGATCGAAAATTAAAAGTGTTCATGCAGTTGCGGTTCAAATGCACCTAACGTATTTAAATTTTGAACGGAAAATATATTTGTTAACGAATTTTGAAGTAGGCGGCAAATAAAAAAGTCGAACTTTTCATGAATTGACTTTATGAAAAAACAAAACTTAAAATAAGAAAATTAAAGTGTCATAAAAAATTACCCTAAAACCATTCTTTATGCCTATTTCGTGCGATTTAATGCGCTACGATGTTCGGAACAACAAGTGGACCCAAAGAATTGTGTCTCATGGGATCATCCAGAAATGATTACCATCGTTTAAAAGCTTTCTTTTAGCATGACCCCGCGTCATGTACTTTTTTGGCGGACGCCTTACCGACGGTGGCCGAAGCCAGCCGAACCAGGCCGAAAGTAGCAGACACCCGAACGAGACCGCGCGAGAGTCACAGCAATTCAAAAGTGGAGTCAGAACTGTGTAGCGTCAGATGCTCCCTGCGTACGGTCGACCAGGAGACTTTTCTCAATCAAGCGCTGTCTATTGTAGAATTATGGACGTGATTGGAAACGATTGCAGCGAGTGTAAAAGAGGTTGTACGTGATTGTAGTGGTCGTAATAATGATTGTAGATGATTGTATACCCAGAAATCCGTGTTCTTGAGTCAAGTACTGCGCTTGAAATCTTTTAGTACACGTCTCCTTCAATGAAGTAAATGCACTTGGAATGAACATGAAACGTACTTGATTCAAGAAAATGTACTTGAAAGTTTCAAGTGCACGAAAAATCAAGAACATGGTTTTCTGGGTGTAGAGATTGTAGTGATTGTAAATTACTGTAACTTTGAAGTCTCAAGCTGCAACATTGCGGCGATTGGAGTTCATTGTGTGGGTGACCGTCGCATCACGATTGTTCTTAAGAGTGTACAGCGATAGGACGGATCGTTATATCCCCTGCGCTTTTAACAACATAATCGTTCTCTGGACCATGGTCGTCTCTAGTTTTGAACATATGGAATGGTCAAGAGCTGATCGATACGGACCATATGATGATTTTGCTATAAACCATACATATGTATGTACGTCAGCTACAAAATGGTTCAATTTTGCTTAACCGTACGGAAATAGTTAAAACAACTCTCGCGTTCTCTGGGCGTGGCCTCTAGCGTATGTAGTAGTTTCTTGGCTGACTGTTCTGAGTGTCCACAGGGAAGGACGAAGATCAAAACGATTGCACGGGCTCTGGAGCCGTGGCAGGGCTGCGCAAACACCTTGGATTTTTACAACTTCACGAGTGACACCGACCTACACCGGCTCTACTTGATTGACACGGATGCCCTGTTCCATGCCTCCGCCAAGTACTGGACACAGGTGATAGCAAGTAAATGAAGTAGATAAGGTCAGATCAGATGCACTACAAAAAGAAAACGTGTTTTCGGAGTTTGAGATGTATCTGCACCCGTTAAATTTAAATAAAAAATACGTAAAAATAACTTTTTAGTCATGATCTATATTTTGAAAAATCTGTTTGTGACAATCGAGCCGTGCAGCACGTGTTGCAAATTTACTAAAGAGGTGTCGTCAATGAATTGCCAACGAACTTCGTAAATTTACCACTTATTTCTAACAGTGTGTGACGGGCTGACCCGAGCACGATTATCCGTGCAACAAATGCTCTCTACCAGAAATGCGCCATCAAATACCGATCTGCACAGTCAGGCCAACCCTTAATATTAACGATGGGGCTCGTCCTGCCGCCAAACCCACCCCACGTTCTGCCAGCTCGCTCGCTCCGAGTTTATATAGTTGACGCGCATGTCATTCCATGCCTCCGCCAATTACTGAACACAGGTGATAGCACGCCAATGAAGAAGATTAGGTCGGATTCGATGCACTACCGTCAAATCCCCTAATCCCGGACACTTTTGACTTTGTATATACATTTAAAGATTGCGAAAAAGTGTAAAAGGGCAGAAAAATCGTTGACGATTTTAGAAAGAGCTGCCAAATTCGCATCTTTTGGCGCCAACCCAATTCTTTTATGTCGTGGGGTCGGTACGTCAAAAAAGGTGACATTTCGTGATACAGGATTTTCCTTTGGCACAATTGCTCTTCAAACCCTTCTTCATGATTTGACCCGTAGGACTCTCAAGATTTTCGATGCGTTCAAATGTAAGGGGACGTTTTTCAAAAATTAATGATTTATTATTTAAAAAAAAAATGTTATGGAGCTACAGGTGGGATCTCGGTGTAGTTTCCGATTAACTTGGGCACGCTAAGAACAACTAATCCGTCAAAAATAAGTTTGAACCAAATTTTGTCCATATTTTGAACAGATTTGTTCAAACTTGATAATGTAGAATTTGTCCTTTCTTTTCCGTGTGTGGCATGAAAAAGGTATCTAATCGGCCTCTTATAGGTACACATTTGTCGTATAATGAATATGCTTGCTAGATGTGTCGCATGTCGACGTCCTATGAACGAGTTGAACGCTTTCGAAGTCGGTCCGCAAGTTTCTCGTGGTGCCGTATGATTTTGGTGCTAAAATTTGAACGCATCGAAAATCTTGAGTGTGCTACGGGTCAAATCATGAAGAAGGGTATGTGCCAAAGGAAAAACGTGTATCACGAAATGCCTCTTTTTGCGAGATTCGACCGACTCCACTCGACGGTCCTTAGGAACAAAGTGATATTGTAAGGATCTGGCCTTGCGGTGTGGATGGCACGGAGAAGGAAAGGATTGAACACTGGATACATGCTTGAAGGGGAGGACTGGCCTATTGCAGGGGAAGTGATGGTAACAACTGCAATAACATCTGAGCAACCAAGTCTCAGTTAAGAACGGACCGTGTGACAACAAGGCGCTGGGACGGTACCAGGCGCTACCAACTGTAGAGTAGTGAACTTCCTACACTACGCCCCCGTTCAATAAGGTCATACCAGGATACACCGGGAGGCTGATATGGATGAGAACAAAGCCATGTCAAACACTTTTCAAAATGTGGCACAGCAGTTCGCTGTAGCATATCGAGGCAAAATTTTTTATCTAACATAACAGTATCTTCACACAAATCATCAACACCGATGCAATAAAGGGAAAAATCACACATACTTGACGATGTCAACAGCATTCCAAGTTGGACTTGACCGTAAAATTTATGTTTACGTTTCAACTCTCCATTAGACAAGGCAGATGTCTTTATTCTACCAATTTCAGATTACCTCCTTGTTTTCACCAAATTTTGATGTCTTGTTCTACCATAAACGTTCTGGCTTGTCGTCAACAATAACTACACCATCCGGGCTGTAACCAAGCCACGGCACTGAATGATGGACAAGGAGTCCTGCAGTGCGTACCCTCGTGCTCTCCTTGCGTTCATAGCATTCTTTTGCGTCTCCTTCGTACATGATCCCATCTTCCATTGCTTTTGTAGGGTTCGAATTATATTGAAAAACATGACAAAATCTCTGCTCCAAATTCGGATTTTTGTTTTAAGTGTAAGTATATAAGTCATATTTAAATTGTAGTTCCTGTGAAGCGTCCATATCTGAAGTGGTCCCGCAGATCATTATCCTGTCCCTGAGTATCCACTCGGTATCCACACACATTTTGATTGCTTCTTCCTTGGTGACTCTAATATTTTTATCATAATATCTTTTCTCCTCTGGCTTGCACTCACTGTAAAGCCGCTTTGTCACCTCAGCCATTCTTTTCAAAATGTATTAGAAAAGGCACAACCTATTAAAATAGACAAGGCAGTACTTGAAAATTTAATAGGTGGTACATCTTGCTATTAACGGTCCCTCCCTTCTACCACTTATAAAAACTGATGCCTCAGAGTTGGGTTGAGCCGAAAAGGCCACGCAAATACAAACCTTACAAATATTGGCAATAAAATTACATTTATTATTTATAGACTTACAATGTGCTCAGCTTCAATGAACAATGATCTCAGTTCCTCTTCCAAGGCAGGAGTGATATCCATAACAGGTCTTCGATAAATAGTCTGTGGTTTCTTGATGTGGCAAAACTCAAGTCATAGAATGAGATGAGATCTGCTTTAAGTCTCCTCGCCAAAGTTCCCCCACACCTCCTCAATATCTGCACAGGTTAGTTTCTCCAGTTTGCGTTCATCATGTCTGAAAATCAAGAGAACATGAAGGTTTTCTATAAACTGAATTTGCGGCTGTGTGAACTAAAAATGATGCGAATACACACACCTTATCAGATAAATAAGCAAAGCCAGGCTTACAACAGTGCTCTTTGGATGAACCCGACGGGCAGGGGCAGGAGCAGGATACACATTGGATTTTTTCCTCCACTTTCTTTACTTGTCGGTCAATATTCCCTTCAATTTTCACCGGCTCATCATTGATTTTCGTGGTCCTGAGGCACAGAGCTAAAACCTCAGCGTGAGGGTAAGTCACCGGTTTAAGTCCCACGGCGTCCATAATATTTACCGCCGGTTCTCTGCCCTCATGCAGCGGGCGACTTAACCTTTTCAAGGCTTCAAACAAACCTTCTAGCTCGATTAATGCAGGCATAATTATCCCAATTCACGACAAAGAAGGCAGGCTAGCAGGAAACAAAAACTTTGTGCCTATGTTTGCCCTTCTCTAACCCACATACGGTCACGGTATTGTTACGCTGGTTCGGGCGCCGGCCGCCAGGGGCGTAGCAGGCAAGCACTCTTTGAATCGCTAATTAATGGACGTTCGTTTGTGCGCAGCTGTCGATTAAACTGGAGAAGTGTCGAGGCGGCATATCCTCCAACACGTGCGAGTACTTCGGCAGCTGGAAGTGGAGCACTGCAGTGTGCTCCCTGCTAATGGCTGGGGGCATGCCCTGGACTACAATCATAGATGGCTTCCATCCCAAGTTCCGATGCCCTTTCAAAGCTGTGAGTTTTCAACAGAAAATCGCTCATCTTTGGTAGCACAAGTACTAGGTTAGGTGTACGCCAGACAGTGTCTTCGCGTAACAGGCTGAGCTCACTAAATATTTTAGCTTGCTCAACCCGTCACGCTCC
>CABIKL010003756.1:0-10505 GCA_902196195.1 Aptinothrips rufus | reverse complement strand
GAGAGAGAGAGAGAGAGAGAGAGAGAGAGAGAGAGAGAGAGAGAGAGAGAGACTGAGAAAAGACCAGTATATGTGACGAGCAGCGTCACGACAGTCCGAGCAGGCCGGGGAGGGCCGCACCGGGCGAGCATCGAGAACAAGACCGAAGTTTCCCTCCCGTCTCTATTCTGCCCCTTCCCCTTCCCTCCCTGCACTCCCCTCCCCACCGGGACTAGCGGAGGCAGTCAAGGAGAAAATCAAACGGGCAATAGAGTCCGTGCAAAACGTGCTCCCCATGCCACTCCCACTCCCGTACCCCTTCTTCTCGCCTCCCCTAGCTCCCCCCCTGCCACCCTCCCTCCCTCCCTCCCTGTCACCCTCCCTCTCTCCCTCCCTCCTTGACACCCTCCCTACCGGGGGGTGCGCCAGGCGACCTCCTCATGATTAGAGAATGCGTCACGCATGGTGAATGGTGATCCAGGGGCAGGGGAGAAGAGAAGTTAGAGTGGCCGACTTAAGACACAGGCCATGCTGGTACAGTCCCAACACACAGCATGAGCTACCTCGGCGCGTGGGAGAAGAGAAGCTAGAGTGGCCGACTAAAGTCACGGGCAGTGCTGCTACAGTCCCAGCACACAGCATGAGCTACCTCGGCGCGTGGGAGAAGAGAAGCTAGAGTGGCCGACTCAAGTCACGGGCAGTGCTGGTACAGTACCAACACACAGCATGTCGGCGCGTGGGAGAAAAGAAGTTACACTGTAAATAAAAATGAAGAGCGAATTTCTCCTTCTTTCGTTAGTCAATTTTAACCCACGCGGGAGGAATGCAAAAATCTCCTCCAGTGGTTGAGGAGGGGCCCTTATGATCGAGCCGTCCGAGAAGAAAAGACCAGTATATGTGACGAGCACTTTTCCCACTTGGAGGGGAATCGTGCGTTTATTCTAGGAAAGAATAAACAAGCTCTCAAAATTGTTTACAGTGTAGATTGGCCGACTTAAGTCACGGGCGGTGCCGGAACAGTTTCAACACAAAGCAAGAGCTACCTCGGCGCGTGTAGGCGGCACAAGGAAGTCCATACCTGAGGGGGCCGCCAGCCCACCAGCCCGCGCGAGCCCCAATCCAGACTATACGGGGGAGCGCAGGGGACCGCCGCGGCGGCAGGCAGCTCCGAGCATCGAGACGGGGTGGGGTGGCTTTGGGTGAACCCAAACGGATTCGGGGCTCAGACATTTCATTGAAATTTCCGGTTTGGCTGGGAACAAGATGAGGGCGATCTGATCGCGATAGCTGCGGCCGATCGCTGGTCCCCTTGCTGGTCCATGCCGACCCCAGCAGGGCCCCAGCAGGGCCCCAGCAGGGCCCGAGCAGGGCCCCAGCAGGGCTCCAGGCCCAGCTCCCCCTCCGGGAGCCCGCCCGTACAAAGGAATAACAACACTCAATGTATAGCCCGGAGTTCAGCTGGAGCGAGCTGGAGTCAGGCAAGGTACACTGCAAAACCATAAGTTCTGAGAATATACGAAGAAAAAGTTGGAAAACATTGCCGACAGTCTCCGTACTTTCACAGAACTCTTTCTGACATTCCTACCCATATACTTTCGCGTCCGTTAAATTTGGGAACGTAGTAAGAATGGCATTTTTGTCTCGGGCTTCATGCTACAAAGCTGTGTCTTGCCATTCACTAGTAAAAAGAATAAAATATGTCACCAAAAATATTGCGTTGATGAGCGAAAACTTAACTTCACTTTTCGTACAATGTGAGGGTAGAACTCAGAGTAGACCAATAACAAAAATTTTCCAGACAGCCACAAAGTCACATTCTGGAGAAAAAGCAATGCAGAAACTGAGAAGCAGCTCCCTTTCTAAACAAGTTTATTATTTACAGAATATGAATTTTCCGTCACTCATTTCAGGAGCCTGTAGTCGTGCTTGGCTCTGGACGGTGGACGGCCACCCGCCCTCCTGTGCTGCGCTCCACCCTGATTGAGTCACCATGGAGGGTTCTTTCACAGCGGCTGCAGATTAATTTTTTCGCCGACATGATCATGGGTTGCTGCCCTTGCATTAATCAGACGGGGCGCGCGCGTGAGGCGAAGCGGCACACCGCGGCGTGGAGGGGCGTGGCGTGGAGGGGCGTGGCGTAGCGGGGGGGGGGGGAGTGTGCCACGTTAGCAGCCTATCCCATTCCCGCCTACATACCACCAAATTAAAGCCTTTTTTCCCCTGCTGTTTCCCCCGCTTCTCTCTTTGTCAACACGCCGACTATGCAAATGCGAACATCGCTGCCCGCAGGCATCAGTGGCAAACACACACAGACACGTACACGGCCTCCTGGAGCGCCAGCCCATAGAGGCAATAGAGAATGAGGTCAAGTCGGCGGTGAACACACCGGCCCGTCACATGCACTGCCCTCTCAAGGTCAATATATATTAATCGATCCTCATCCACTCATATGAAATGCCTAAGTCCGAAGAGCACAGGAAAAAAGAAAGCCACACCCTAAGGACAACCTAGTCTGCAAACTAATGGTATTTTTATTTTGTTGTAAAATATAATGATTTATAAGTCACATTAAGACTTGTATCAAAACGAGTTTTGTAGCTTTCTCGTCATTTTGGAATACGTTTAACAACAACCACTGAAATCTATTTTTTGTTTCTGGTTTGGATCTTCACGAGATTTTTTTTTTCATGTCCGCTCATTCGCTCCCATTGCACTAGTTTCGTAAACGATAGGGAGAGGAACTTCTCTCCAAATCACGCTGGTTTTTTTTTTCGATGTTGGCTGTCCTTCTCGCAGCGGGGCTGCAAAAGCTCTGCGGAAGGGCGTGCTTCGCTCTGCTTCGCATTGGTCTGCTCTGCAAAGCGCTGCGCTCTAATCTCCCTACAGTCGAAAGGGCGCGGCCTGGTTCCCCGCACGTTCCACGCAAGTTAGGCAAGTGAATTTCTTCTGGAGAGGCTGGCAGGCCTGCAGCGAGGCTTACAGCGCTGCAGTACAGCAGAGCGCGGCAAACCAGCTCAGCACAGTCAGCTCGTGCAGACCAGGTGCACCTCGGATTAGCTTGGGTTCGCGCAGGCGCGCAGGAACCTAAGCTCTAAATATCTAGTAACTTTTTCGTTCAGATTTAGTAAAGTGTTAACTCATAAGTAGAATTAGTATCATCAATACAACAAAAATTAGAAAAAAGTAGAAATTGTGTGATTAAGTAGAACGAAAGGGTCACTAATTCTAGTCATGTGTAACAAAATTACCAAGTTTGGACAAAAAAGTTATTAGACATTTAGAGTGTAGTCGGCTGGTGAAACAGCATAGACCGTCTCGCCCCAGCCTGCCGATCAGAAATGAGCACAGAGCGCGTCGAGAAGGATAGAGTGAGACAGAGCGATACGGCCCGTATTGGAAGTGTGTGAGACGAAGAAATATCTCTGCACACTGCCTAGAATCGGATTCTAAGAATCCTTAAGGAAGACATCCGCGACGGGAATGGAGCGGAGCACAGCGACATTTATTGACGTTTTGAAATGACATAGGAATCTACAGCCCCTACAATGCTAGAGGCGAGGGTACCCGCGCCCTATGCATATCACAAACCAATTTCAGATTACGTTTAGCATTACATTTCGCTAAGAGGATAATAATGGCTCCGAGATTAACATCATATCTCAATTAGAAGGTTTACCAAACTTCAACAAGGAGGCGCACAATTTTCAACCCCAAAGTGGTCGCAACACATTTATATAACAAAATCAGATCTACTTTTACTGAGTTCCTTGCACACAAATGCATCGATCCCGTTTTATAATAGTGCATGCCAGTCAGCCTTGAACTGCGAATGCATCCAGTATTTCGGCAGAGAGCGTAATCAGTGCCTCTGCACTTCTGCAGCCATCAAGCGCGCTGTTTTTACCTCGCTCAGAAGGTGACATGGTGCACTCGGGCTGTACGGTGGAGTGGGAATGGGTGGGCTGCGCTCTGTGCGAAGCCCCGGCCCGCCGCGCCCCGCCTCTCCCCGCCTCTCCCCGCCTGCTCATGCATTGTGCTGGTGCACTCTCCTAATTGTCGGGGGATTGGCGAGCTGTCGCGTTCACTTACGTTGTGTAGAGTGGTGTGGCATAGTGTTCGGCATCAATTACACACCGTCCCCCTTCCCCTCTCCACCTGCACCCGTCATGAACTACCTCCCCCCACCACCCACCTGCACACCTGGCCCATCAACCCTCAGGTAATGGGCTCACACGAACAATGTGAAAATGCTGGCTCAGTCTCTGCTGCAACTAGGAGAATTGTATACGAAAGGCTGACAGTAGTTCAAACTCCTGGATGGCAATGCACCTTGCTGCATTCATAGAAACCACATCACGATAAACGTGACGAATATCTATATAACCTGAACAAAATTACAAAAATCAGTCTTGTCTTTCTTGTTACAAAATAGTATCGAGTTTCCTACATCTGGGATTCAACCCGAGTCTTCTGAACCAAAACACTCAACCACGTAATCCATACGCCACACAAATTTTAAGTGAAAATATTTTTATAATATTGCAACAAAGCATAACATACAGCATATTTAAAGCGGACAATAAACGTCAAAGTTACAGGCAGTCCTAGAGCGCAGGATGGAGTGAGGCGAGGGCGGAGCGATTAGCAGGATAAGCCGTCTGTCTCACTCCTCAAGGCAGCAGGCCGCTGTTCTTACAATGTTTCGCATAATGGGCTGCTGCCAATTTCACTAAGTGTCGCCTGCTCGCCATGAAAAGAAGACAGGAGAGGGAGCCGCAAGTTCAAAGGCGTGCGAGAGCCGGGTCTGAACCAAAGCCGCACCGAGTGGCACTCAGTCGAGGGGTCAGACAATCGACTAAAGTACACAGGATTACATTACTACATTGATTACATCGGATTATAGGCAATAAAATCAACTACTGAGTTGAAGTTTTAAATTTTTTAGTCTGATTATGACAATGACAGTTAGTATTGAATATCTCCGGTAATCTTAAACTTCTTTCGAAAGCGATGTAATGCATCAATATTTCTAACAAAATTACAGAAATTGTGTACACACGATTTAATGACTGACTGACCCCTCGCATACTCGGTAGCGATAGATCCTTAAACCAGGTACAGCCGCACAGCCACCATGTCTCTTCCAACATCCGCCCCCTCATGTCGTTCCGGCTGAGTTCCCTCGCATGTAACCTGCACCCGTCTCGGGGCGATAAGCATTCGCCCCATTCACCTGTGTTATTTGCAAGGCGGAGCAGAGCAGGGAAGAGCCGGGTAAATAAAACGGGTCACAGATCCAGTGTCGAGAGACACGGCAGGGAACATCCAGGACATGTTCAGTGGTACATCAGGAGAACAAATACTGACATTGAGGACAATGTTATAGTCAGACCTCGCTGTCACCGGCCTACCTTTAGGTCTTTCACGCAGGTATTAAACATACGCCACTAAGATCTTAGAAAATAATTCAATCTTAAAATATCTCCAAAATCGCATTGGCGACAATTAATATGCTCATTGCCAACCTTCGGTTCAAGGCGTCTTGTACCAACATAATTGTAACTTTCCAACTACACTCCGCTAGTGGAAGTAATTTACAACTTCTTGGCTAGCAGTACCTATTTGCGCTGTCGAACTGGCATCGAATACAGTCAATCTGAAAATAACTCACGTCGCAATACCCCCTGCCTCCTCATGGTTCATTGGACTACATCGGGAGTGAATTATTGACAGCTAGTTCCTCGACGTGTACCGCACAGTCGACTCTACAATGTTTATTCATATCGACTGCGATCCTAATTGAATCTGCCTGTCGCAGTTCCCGTCACGACTGACAGGGAGGGTCGTATTTAGGCCCCAGCTAGTCACTAGGCCCCAGCTAGTCACTATCACAGGCAAACACACGCTCCATTCGCTGCTGGTGGCTCCGGTTCCTTCCGGGAGGATGGTTCGCTCGGAGACAGAGATCCTAGAGGGGAAGGAGGGGGAGGGGGAGAGGGAGAGAGAGAAAGAGAGAGAGAGAGAGGGAGAGAGAGAGAGAGGGAGAAAGCGAGAGAGAGAGAGAGAGAGAGAGAGAGAGAGATAGAGAGAGAGAGAGAGAGAGAGATAGAGAGAGAGAGAGAGATAGAGAGAGAGAGAGCGAGAGAGATAGGTTTTACGAACTGCGGCAGGTAAGAAACATCGAATTTTATTGTGCAAACTTACACGAAATGAAGGTAAATTTAGAAATACTCAAGTCCATATAAAAAAGAATTCATGATATTTTACGAGATTTAAAGCAAAACAACGATCAAATATCGTTGAATTAATGAAAATGTCAGTCGTCTCACTCGGTCCAAACTTTTCTCGACTGCCCAAATTTTCCTGGCCAGCCTTGTATTGAGAATTTTCATCACGTTTCGGGCAGCAATCCATCAGGAGGGTGCATGTCCAGAGGCTAGTAACTCGCCGCACTAGCCTCGCTCCCAGCCAGGGTATGAAACTTGTCCGGCGGCAGATTTATCAACCTTGGCCAGCCTGTCAATCTCGCTCTCGAACAGGTGAACTCAACTCCGAGGATGCCTCGGGAAGTTACCCCCCCCCCCCACCCCCCCACCCCCGCGGCCCGAACCCATCACTCCTCATGACAAGAGAGAGGGAGAGCTCCGCATTACGAACCAAGAGGAGAGAAAAAATGAGTTTTCGCTATGCAAATGTATACTTATGGATTTTCCATAATGTTATTTCCCTTCTGCTAGCTGTCAAAAGAAAGCAACAAGAACCTTCTAACAAGTTAGGCGTCGCGGCACTGATAGAATATTAAGAGGCACTTCCATCCCAATCTGCACCGCTCTTAGGCTAAGGCAGGAGTATAACATTAATTTACAGTCAAAAGGCGCCTTGCCAGGCTTTTTCCATGAGCCGTGCCACCATAAGGAAGCTTTGAAGGTTTTATGAGGTACACTTACAATAAATGACGTCATGGTTGGAGCCAGCATTTGTCAAGTTCACTCGTGGGGCTGTAAGGCGCCAAGGAGCAATGATTTTACTAACCCGTCCCTTTTATTCATAGCCAATTCTGAGCGTGACTTCCTCCGTATTCTGGACAGAAACAAGGGAAAGCGGAGTCCATGTATTCAGGAGTCGAGATGAGCACTACTACACGTTCACTCTCATCCTCCCATCAACTATTTCGGAAAGAGTATTGCGATTTAAAATTGTTACATTGTTCCTGACGAATTTATTCAGGGCTATAACTGAATTTTCTTTTCTTTTTATTTTAAATTCGTTAATGACCACCAATAAATGTGTTTGTAACTATGTAACAATTTTAAGAGACCGTACTGTCGTAAAAATAGTGAACTCCCTATTGTAAAATAGTCCATGCATAAGAGAGTATCTTACAGTCCATTCCCTGCCGCGCCCCTGCTCGACGCTACTCCCCACTTTTCGGCCCGGCTGGGCCACCCCAGGCCACCCCAGGCCACCGCGCTCCCTAGTGGCGATGAATGTGCGCAGTTTTTCTCTGTCGCTGAGCAGTTTTCGGATCCGTTGCTGGCGATCGACAAGTCCATCTGTCTCGTCTCACTCACAGCGGCCGGGCCGGGCCGGGTCGAGGAGCCGGTTCTCGCCGCCTCGCCTCGCAGACCAGCAACTCTTCGCCGTGAGACGAGACGAACACACCGGCGCGGCAATGAACGGAAAAAACACAATACCCAGAATCTGGGTCAACACAACCCAGAAACCAAGGGTCAAAAAATATTTTTGGAAATGATTTTTGGACTTGATTTAAAATGCGTTTCGCAGCTTACTGATCATTTTGGTAACGACTTCCAAAATCAGTTTTTTTTAGCCTTGGTTTCTGTTTTTAGTTGACCCAGAATCTAGGCTTTGGTTTTTACGTGTGGAAACACTTACAGAGCGCATCTCCTTACAATCTTTTTTTGCAAACTACTACAATCTTTTCGGGTGCGACAAGAATTGAACTGTGTGCAATTTCAGGGAAGACTGGCTATTTCCTCCACCTTGCAAACATTGTTATAATTTTTTTCTGTCTTTAATTTTCTGTTTTACGTAGGCGAAGCTTTGTTCTAGCTAATTCTGCACGAAAATTTTTAATTTCTAACTTCATAAGACAGAGCACATCGTCCCTTAAGGTTCTTCTACTGTGTTAATGTTCCAAAACAATTGGAGGCAGTGCCATAAATCCAGTCGGTTCTCGCGGTTCTCTCTAATGAATCCACTCCACAGGCCCAGCCTAGCCTGCCAGGCCTGGCCAGGCCAGGCACACGGAACGTCCGTCTGGGCCAGGGCCTCGGCCAGGGCTGGCTGGCTTGCACCCTGGCGGCGGGCGGCCAGGGAGCGTGCACCCTACGGGCGGTCTCACAGCTTATTTGCTCGTGGAAAACCAGTGAGGAGCGGACGGGATCCCAGGGGACGAGCAAAAGGGGGAGGTGGTGGGGGTGCAGTCGACAACAGAACTGCGATTTACACTGAGCCACAGCCGACAACCTACGCGCCAACACACTAAATTACAGAAGCACTTTTTTTTTTCTTCAGAATTTTAGGTACAATTTAATTGTGATTGGGGTTTGTACTTCTGAAAGCATGCATAACTAATCACAATTTAAAGAGTGCAGACAAAAACTATCTATAACTACGCATAAATGTGTGGAGAAAATTGTGATGATATACCCCGAACCAAACCAACCCAGAAGAACAACTTTCTTAGAGTTCCCTTTTTCACTTATTAATTATACCATCATTGAATTAAATTTTTCACAATATCCAATGTGACATTTGTACAGCCACGGAGGTTTTAACAATTTTGTTCATACGTTAGCTCTAATAACAATTTCTTTAGTACCTATTGACTAACTTTTGCGTGGCTGGAAATTTTTTTAAGAGTAAATTGCTGCACAAATTTGAACATGCGTTATGAAAAAAGTTCATAAAATCTGAATTTTTCCCCGCCTTCCCCTGACTATTTTTTTCTTGACGGCTGTTCGAATATCCGTGATTCGCCCTGACTTTTCTGATTGTGGCACCCTTCAATACTAATCCTCTCGCCATCAAAACTCATGCCTTCAAGGGAATGGCGACTTACGCTATTCTCTCCTACTGTAGTGTAGGTAACCTCTGTACACCAACTTTATGGAGTATCGTCGGGTGGCTACGACTTAGTACTCACGACACTGCGGGCAGGGCAGGGAGGACTGCACATTACTTGCAACTCAACTCACCTGTAACAGATAAGAGAAATCAGCAAGGGGTACAGAGAGAGAGAGAGAGAGAGAGAGAGAGAGAGAGAGAGAGAGTGTGTCAGGTTTGCGAAGATGGAAACACAGTTGAGCAACCTCAATAAATTTTATGTATCGCCCTAATCGCCAAACAAGGGCCATTTTTCATTTATTTTTAGAGGATCGTCTGTAATTTGCCCGGTAAAAAACAGCACTTACGAGCATTAACCGGTAAATCACCTAGCACATACACATTTCACTTCACCCTAATTCACCACCGTAAATAGCCGGTAAATTACAATAAAATTATAATTTACCGGGAAAGAAAGATGAGCGAATTTCTTGTACTTTAAAACCTATGAGACTTTTGTCCTCCGTGAACAGAAAACGATGTACTTCCCACCCTCTTTGGTCCATACCAGGTCAAGCCTCGTCGCACCCTCGGGTAGCCTATATTGTAATGACTGGCGGGGCGAGTCCTCGGGCGAGGCACGGTGCGACTAGACGCCGTAACGCTGTGTCTGCAGCCGCCCGGCAGAGATGCAGGTCACGCTCATAAATCTCGCTCCCCGCTTCCATCACGTGGATTTGGGCGTCCAGGGTGCGGGGAGCCCGTGGGGAGGGTGCGGGGAGGGTGCGGGGCGGCAGAGCTTGCGAGTGACTCGACAGCCGAACACAAAAGGCGGCGACAGGGAGGAAGCAGCGTCGTACATGATTCGTGTCGCAACACGCCCCGCCCCGCCGCACCACGCCCCGCCACGCCACAGTGCGGGTCGCGACAGACTTCAAGTGAAAACATGACTGGAAGCCGCTGACCCAGATACACACGCCTTTCTTTCCTCGTTTCACACGAAAATCGTGGGGATTTTCATTTCTTTCGTCCAAAGGGACGAGTAGAAATGCCATTCCTGCAGCAAAATGACAGGGTTGAATCGAATGTAGACAAAACGATTTGGGTGTTAGCAACGTCTGACGAGGCAAGATGTTCAGTGTTCGCCGGATACCCATATAAAGTAACGTACGTAAATATAATATAGTAGGTACTCGTTTGAAAAGTATTTAGACATAGAAACGAGGTAATGGAAGGTATCTGAGATACTGGCTTCATCATCATTTCATTTGCCGTCTACATCCTTTCTTATTCCACCACAAAGCGAATCAGTTTGTTTTTCTCCTTACAGTAGAAGCTCGAAGTTAGTCCGCTCGGAGTTAAGCCGGTTTTACGTCCGGCCCCCCCGGCACCAGGTTTAGGCACCTCTCCCCTAAGACCCGAAGAGACCCGAGTGAGGAAGATGACTGACGTGTCAT
>CABIKL010003755.1:0-10511 GCA_902196195.1 Aptinothrips rufus | reverse complement strand
TAAATAAATAAATAAATAAATAAATAAATAAATAAATAAATAAATAAATAAATAAATAAATAAATAAATAAATAAATAAGTACTTGAGAATATAATAAACTAACTACCAGATCAGTCTCGCAAAGGCCCGGGTCTTGAGGTCGAGCCCTACTTCTCCAGAAACTTGCGTACGGCCTTGTTGACGGCCTCGGGGTCGTGCATGTGCACGAAGTGGCTGGCGCCACGCACAATCACCACGGACACGTTAGGGAAGCTCTTCCTGGTCCTGAAGGCCGTGGAGTGCTCCACGTAGGCGTCGCGCCCGCCCAGCAGCACGAGGGTTCCGGGGAAAGACGAAGGCGTCGTCGTGGAGTCCGGAGCTGCGTCCGCGCACCTGGACACGGAGGTCAACCGTCAGTCCCGTGCCCCATGTTCATGACGTATACGACGTTAGGCGAAACGGGTGGTCAGGAATGCAAGGGGCAGGGAAGGGAAGAAAAAAATGGGGGAGCTTGCGGGGGGGGGGGGGGGGGGGGGGGGGGGGGGGAGGCAGGTGTCAACGGACGGTGAGTAAAGACTAGACTGAAGTAAGCGGCCGAAGGTAAAAAATAATAAAATACCTAATTTTTGGGAAGTTCTTTTAAGACCCATTCAAAGACACGTCATTTTTTTTTTAAATTTTTTTTTAAAATAGATCTTAAAAGTCCATCCCTTGGCTCGACTCTTGGTTTCTGAGTTTGGTTGTCCCGAAATCTATGGGTTATATTTTTCCTATGTGTGGTCATGGGTGGACTGTGGACTCACTTGGCCTCGCCTTGTTCGGAGAGCTCTGTCTCCAGCCCTGGCTTCTCCTCCTTGCTGGCGACGCAGGCCTCACTTTCCTGAGACGAGTCGGTCTTGTCGTCCTCGGGCATCGCGCCTCTGGCGGCGGCACAGTCCGAGGTCGCACCGCTAGCTCGCTGGCGACGTCGGCGCCTCGGAAGTCCGAAGCCGGCGGCACGGTAGTAGTTGAGGGGGGCGGTCAGGGCACCTGAGGCGGGGAAGTACATTATATGAATGGTCACGGATAAAAAACCATCAACACTTTCTCTTGCGGCATTATTGCACCGCAGCTTTTCGGAATGACAGCACATATGGCTCAGAGATTCAGGGCTGGAGAATGGCAGCACTCTCAATTATTCCTTACGCAGAAAACTCTACGTGCTATGTAGAAGTCCGTTCGAACCTTAGGTAGAGTTTTGCGCAGCCATAGTACGAAGAGGTGGCTACATAATGTAAGTACGTAGAGCTTCGTTCGTATTATGCAGTATGCAGAGCTCCGTTCTTATTATGTACGGCTTCGTTCGTATTATGTAGGGTACCCCACATATTGTGTATAGAGCTTCGTACATAATACGAAGAGCTGCCTGAGCATTACGTAGACACTGGAGTTCGATGTAAGGTACGATCGTGAGCTCTACATAACATATTTAGAGTTGAGAGTGAGTATGCCGACTTACCCGGTTGGCCGAAGGTGTACTTGTAGGCCTCCAGGTCCTCATCAGAGAGCGCGGAGGGCTGCGGGTGGCCGCGGCGCAGGGCGGCGGCGAGGCAGGCCAGGTCGTCACACTGGAGGACCAGCTCAGGCAGCAGCGGCACTTGGAACAGGAACAGGTACCTGCCGGCATAGGGCCGTCCAGAAACTACGTAAAGAGCTCCAGTAACGAAGAACTTCATAGTCTTCTTTTTCCCAGCACCCTCAGCAAAAACGACGCCTAGCACTCCTTCGCGCTCGAAATGCTTTCACATCGACCCGTGGCAGAGAGAAGCCAAAATGTGGGACCCAAATATTAGGGATCTTTTCAGGAACCGTAATATTCGGGTCCCGTCCCGCCTAGATTTTGTGCTCGACCTGAGATTTTCGGTCCGAACCAAAATGAGGGACCGGAACCGGACCGTAATACAAGGGTCCAATCCAGATCCGTGCACGGTGAGCGATTTTCCCCTAAAACGCGATCATAATTCGATATTACCAACATAATAATTATGAATGCATCTGAAGCGATAAACATGGTGTGACCATATGAGATGAAATTTGGTCTTTTTACAGCTCAGATAATATTAGTTTGGAGACTTAAGACTAGTTTCAGATGCATTGAATTATTATGTAGGTAAAATCGAATTGTGATCGCGTTTTAGGAGTAAATCGCCCACTGTGCGTGTTGATGCTCATACGTTCCGCGCCATAAGGAATGCCGTCGTGATCATCTTATCGAGCTGAACGCAATGGTGAGGTCAGCGACTCTCTCCGATTAGTATTAACCAAAAATACCCAAATTGTCATACTAGGTTGCCTACCTAGTGCATCGACAATTTTGCCTACATTGCAGGCGCCCAGAGGAGATATGGGTCCGGACTAAAAGTTTTGATCCGGTCCCAAAATGCATTTTGGGTCCCGTCCTAAAATGCGCGTCTGCGCCCCGTACCCTTGCGACTGGACCGACATTATTTTGGGTTCGGTGCGATCCCTCTGCCATGGGTAGGGCCTTTGAAACAAGGTCAGCGCTGCGATTTGAATCCAATGTCGTGTCACTCACCAGGACCTCATGAGCTGCTTCCTGTTGATGATGATGGAGCGCTGGAAGACGTAGGGGTGGGGCGCGCCGATGCTGACGAGCCTGTCGACCTGCTGGGGATGCCGCTCCATGAACATCCAGGCCACTGCCGCACCCCAGCCATGGCCAACGAGGGTGACCCGGGGCCGCTCTGTTAGAATTTACGTATTTTTGATTTTCAAATATTTCCTGGTTTCTTTTTTTTTCACTTTTTCAGTTGCAAAATACAAAATGTTGACGGGAGTGTTTACCAAACGCTTCGAGGAGTTCCTTGATATCGTCCGCGAGGATGTCCGCCCTGTAGTGCGAGCTGCCGGTAGGTTTGTCGGACTCCCCATACCCACGCATATCCAATGCCACCACCCTGCAAACGAAGAAAGGATAGATAAAATGAATCATTCACACTAAATTTAGAGGGACAATATTGTCGTAATAATCATTTAATAATCATTTCTGAAAGCGTGAAAAACTGGGCACAAAATTGTCCTATTTCATAACAATTTTCTCCTAATGTTTTGCCGAAGTACTCTTAAGGCTGTGCGAATCAAGGTTTTTGCTTTCGAATCGAATCGAATCTTAACTTTTTGTTCCAAATCGAATCGAATCGAATCCAGCCAAAAATTTTCGAATCGAATCGAATCAGGTTAAATTCGCGCACGAATCGAATCGAATCCAATTTGCATCGTTGCCATATTAAAGAACAATAAAAACTTAAGTTTCAAGCAAGTTTTCAGTTTTGCGTCGCAACTTTTACAGCAAGCCGGATTGAAACCTACTAATATGTTGCAACCCTCAAAAATCAAACAACTGTCAACGATTTTCTGTCCAGCTAATTCGATAGCGAACCTGAGCCGATTCGAAATTTCGAATTTATCGATACCGAATCTGATGAATTCGAATTCGAACCGAATCGAATCCGGCCGATTCGATTCGATTCGATTCGGTACCGAACAATTCGCACAGCCTTAAAATTAGAGAAAAAATCAGGACATGACGAATTTCTGATTGAAATCCTCCAGCAGAGTAGGCCAAAAATCAGGATATGACGAATTTCTGATTGAAATCCTCCAGCAGAGTAGGCCAGCCCTCGAGTCATTACGGTTGGTCCGGTAGCGCCATGAGGGCCAGCAGTGGGTCGGGGTCGGGGTAGGGGTTGGGGGTGGGGGTGGGTATGTGTGGCTGCCTCCGGCCACCAACATGAGCTTCTCCTCGGTACCCAGGAGCAGCACGCTCCACGTACCCTTCAGGTACCGTTCAGGTACCCTCCAGATACGCGGCAGGTGCCCTTCATATACGAGGCAGCTGGTGTTCCAAGTGTCAGTTAAATCGCTCTACAGCGCACGACCTCGAGTCCCTCCAGGACCTTCCAGGAAACTTCCAGCACCTTACTCTGTTACTACGAATGCGGAATAGTTACGTCTTAAGACAAGCGTAATTCATTAAAGAAGAACCCAACAAAGTTTTTTCATATGACCACTGTTTTAGGAACAACACCTTTTAATTTAAAGCGATTGTTACAAGAAAACTTAATAATGTGGCAACGGCAACTGTTGACAATCGTGTCGCCTACACGTCCATTATTTTCATGGTAATAAGAAAAGGTATCATATGAAAATATTCTCGCAACACTAGGATAAACTCTCCCTCCCCCGCCACACCTTGTCGTGTCGGGACGCACGCCAAAGGCGATACTACGACTTTTATGCGAAACGTCTGCTCGATAGAACGCAAGGTAAAAAATAAAAATAACACTGCCATTTTGCGGCACGCAATCTGAAGACTCGCAGGAAAATTAATCCCCTAGACCTCGCCGAGCCGTTTGGGGTGAGCTTAAAAGATTAAAGCATTTTTATAAATTTATTATTAAAAAAAAGTTAAAGCGGCCGGGCGACCTGCAAAACAAAAGCTCTGTAAATTAAGAATGAGGAAGAAGAACCATATGTCGCACTCACCACAAGCTGGGCGCATCGCACTGTCTCCTTCTAGCTCGCTGCTCCTCGGTACCAGTTCTCCTTATCCCCATCGGGAGGAAAGGAGGGGCACGGAGGACGGGGAAGGACCAGAGCACGTGACAATGGCGTATATCTCACTGCAGTCCCTCGGAAGTGGAAAATAATCAGTACGGTCACACTAACAAAGAGTATCATTGGCTCCGGGTCCGGGGAGAGAAGTGCGGGTCGGCCGAGGAGCAAGATCCCAGGATTCTTTGCGCTGATTATACCTCTCCCTCTATCGGTCTTAGGAAAGGGAACGAGAGAGGAAGAGGAAAAGGATGGGGAAGAAGGTGGGGGTGGGAAGGTAGTGGGTAGTGGGTGCGGGGAGCAGAAGAGGACAGAAATAATGTGGGAGGGGGCGTGGAGGGAAGGGGGCGGGATGAAAACACTTTGATGATCATACATCACTCAGTCGGGCCAACGAACACCGTTGCTACATTAACGAGTTATCGATCGTGGCGGAGGGGCGGGCAATATCCTGCTGGCTGTCGTCTCGTATGTGCATTGGATAAAAAGAGACGGAAAGCGAGAGCTTTAGCGTTGCGCGCCGCGTCTGCGCTCTTCCACCGGGACGGATTGGAGGAGCAGCGGGGCCTGGTGAACACGAGCCAGTGATCACTGAGTGCCACCGAGAGGTCGCAAAGTGCCGGGCGCCAGGCCCTCTTAGGGGGTCGTCCGTAAATTACGTTAGGCCTCTTTTGCGGTAACCCCACCACCCCCCGCGTAAGGCAAATAAACTAACCTCACCATGCTTTTGGTATAGGACCGTAAGCTGGGCCAAGACCCCGCCCCCATAAGAGCCTTACGTTATTTATGGACAGCCCCTAACCCGCTTTAGTGTCAGGCCATGGCCGTGGCTTCTTCGACTTGGAGGAGAAATCTTTCAGATGCTCGAAGGTTTTGGAAACCTGCCGAAGTTTTTTTTTATTTTCAAACTCCTTCTGCTGGAACGGCGGCACAGAAGGAAAATTGTCTAAAGTAAATGTGCTGAAAATATTCAAGCACATAAAATATCAAGTCCACTGTTTTCTGAGTGTATTAATATGACGGGACCCTCAAAATGACTACGATATGAAGATTGTATTTTAGATACGTTATGAAGATTGTATTTTTTAAGTGGCCGGTCGTGGCACAGCGGCTGCGAGATAGCGACGCTCTTCCCGAGACAATCTGACGAGCAATCTGATGTTTCCCAGATCGGCAGTGAAACAAGCAGGCCTCTCGGGAGCCCTTAGGTCGGCCTGGGAGGACTGACGGGTCCCTTGAAGGGAGGGAGGGACGTGGAAGGAAGGAGAGAGGGGGAAGAGGAGGAGGAGGCAACTCGAGAACATGTGACGACCCGTCACTCTTGACAGCCACATCGAAGCCAGCAGTATTTGAAACCAGAACAGACACTTACATCCGCATCGACTCACGGTCGTGTGAAGGCAGTGACTGTCGTGGGTTCGAACACGCACCCCGAAGCGAAGTTTTTCATTTTCTACCAAGGCTAGGTTGGTCAGGGCGAAGACCTGGATATTGGGCCGGCGCGGCAGTCCCCAACCACTGGTTGAATTCGTGGACTGCTCGGGAGCCATCTCGATACTTCCCCAATATTCAGATCTTTAGGTCGAGATGGTTCACCTAACAGCACGACACCGACATATTTCGAGTGCTGGTCACAAGTTCAAGGGCAGCGGGATGACCGCAAGGGAAGACTTGAAGATTTTCATCATGAGCCTATAAACACCGGAGAAATAGCATCGTCCGACTGTCTGCTTCCGGACGCGAGCTTGTCGGCGCCCGCACCAATCACAGGATCCTGACGTCACTGAGTCACCGGGTTGGTAACTCTCTCTCACCTTTCTACTCTATCTTTGATGGAAACCACACACACACACACACAGCTGTGTTAGCCTCCTTTAGCAAGTTGTTACCAACAAGAAGACTCAGCACAGCGCCCCTCCTGTGCTGAGACAGAGAGACCAACTAGAGCAAAGCCCAATTGGGAAAGCCAGCAGAAGGAGATATTGATTGAGAGAATGAGCAGTAATGGTGGCTAAGGGAGAAGTGTGAAAGCGAGGATTTGGGGGGGGGGAGTATCTGTAGCAAGTTATCAGAGCCGCAGACGACAACATCTCGAGCAATATCCCCAAATGTTTCCTTCTGACAGACCGACTTATTCAATGAACTCCTCGGAAAACTCGGCCTAGCAGTGACACCACATCCTCTGTGCAAAACTCTGTTCTTCGATTTAAAGTAAAAATCCTTCAAATATTTGAAGATTGGATGAACCAGTCCAACCGGAGGTTTTTCCTTCCTTCGATTAGGCTTTGGAACAGCGATACAGACGACATTTTGAAGGAAGTAAAAATCTCTTCGAATGGACTAGCATTTTCGTTCGAGAAGTTATGAAGATTTGAGTTTTGTAGTGTCATTTTCTCAAAACTTCCTAGTTCCTTTCTTACCCCCTGCTACTCTACGACTAACAACCCTTCTCACCAAATTTTCGAACATCTACGTCAAAATGGTGTCTCGCAATCGGTTTCCCAGCTCACTGGAATGCGCTTCAATTGCGAATGTCTGGGCACGTCTTGTGCCGGAGGTTGGCAGTCGCCATGTTCTTATGAAAGTCTCTCCTCAAAGTTACTTGGCTCTCCAGTCAAGTTCCACCTCACAAAGAGTTCACCCCGGTGCGTACGGAGCCTACCTCGGCTGACAAGAGACTCCAGCACGCGCGGTACTCCGGCAAAGATCTTCCTCAGCAGCCACGGAAATGAGCGTCCCAAGTCCTCGCTGGGAAGAGAGTGCAATGGGGACCTTTGTTCGCACTGTGAAAAAGGGACGTCACTTAACTCTGAAGTATTCCATCTCCGATGTCGATGAAACATCTTGTCGTGCAGGCGCGCCTGGAACTTCGTTTACATTTAAAGAGTGAAAATTATAAAATACCCCTTACAGGTAGAGAAAGGGAGTGAAGATTGGTAAAAAAAAATCTTATTAATACTATGACGATTGAAGTTGAAGCAAATACTAAAACTAGGAGCAAAACTAAGACTACGTCATGTCGTGCTGTCAGCCTGCAGGACTAACTCGCTGCCTACCGTCATATCATAGCGGCCCACTGTGCAGTGTTTGTCGGCCCCTTTATCCGCACAGCGGAAGAGCCGCACGCCGTCAGCGATTGCGTCGTCTGCTACAGCATCCACCAAAACAACAAGGCGCCGCCTTCGATTTCCAGAGTCAACAAACCGAGACTGTGTGCGGTACGGCTAAGGCGGTAAGCTCGAAATGCAGGCAGCCTGGACCCATATCGCTGCCGCCTCGCTCAGAGAGGCACCCCAAGGACCCAAGGGGAGAAAAGAGAGACGCCTCACCTCCACGTAACTGGTCAGACACATCGCAGAGAAGGATAGCACACCCCAGCGGTCAGCGATGTGTTAGTTAATCCGGAGGACTAACTCACGTCATTTGACTCTATTTCCTGTCAAGGTAGGGACGAATCACTAAGTCACATGGCAAAGCCGCTCTCTCTGTCTGTCTGTCCGTCTCTCTCTCTCTCTCTCTCTCTCTCTCTCTCTCTCTCTCTGTATCTCTCTCGCTCTCTCTTTTTTCAGCCCCACCGGGCAGGCCAGCTCGGTAATCGCCTTGCCGAACCCCGCCCCCTCCCTCTTATCTCTCCCTCTTCGAGTCCTCTTCCCTGCCGCAGGGGCCTACGCAAACAGAATCACCTCACGTCAAACATATTATCCACAGATGCGGCTTAGCTCACGGGCATGAGGCCGTTGTTTGCTGTCGCGAGGAAAGGGCAGGGACGGTACTGCCACTCGCAAAACAAATGAAAGATACGCTGCATACATGCTAGCTAAGCACTCTTTACGAAGAACTAAACTTCTTTTGCCTGATTCGTTTTCTTTCAGCATTATTCCCACAGACGAGCGTCCCCGTTAAGTCTCCCCAGTCTCCACCTAAGGCCCTCGTCAAATGTTTTCATCGTCTAGTTAACACAGCGCCTCGCGCTTCCATTAGCGGCGAGTTTAACAAAACAAA
Organism: Aptinothrips rufus; assembly: GCA_902196195.1. Classification (NCBI taxonomy): domain Eukaryota; kingdom Metazoa; phylum Arthropoda; class Insecta; order Thysanoptera; family Thripidae; genus Aptinothrips; species Aptinothrips rufus. The sequence goes on along the minus strand of CABIKL010003755.1, from coordinate 1,915 downwards.
GTGCTTATGAGCTCTAGCAGTACAGGGAGCATTGCCCCGCGGTAGCATGGGGGGAAGGGGAGGCGGGGGTAGGAAAGAAGAAAACACAAACGTGTTTAAAGTCCTCGGAGAAAATATCAATCGGATTTTTCTAGCTATTTTTCTTGAAACCGAATATCAGAATTTTGTAGCATAAGCTAAAGCGTTGATAATGTACATCGAGTTTTCTAGCAGACTGGAATTTTCAAAATGAAAATCGGAATTTTGTAGCATTAGCAAGGGTCTTTGACTGTATGTAGTCTTTATTTTGTAGATAAAGTCTTTATCTTGTGGATAAAGACCGTATCTAGTCCTTATCCGTTAGATAAGAACTGCATCTAGTCTTTATCCCGTGGATAAGGAGTGGTTAAGGAGTACCCGGATTACTCGGAGTACGCAAATTACTCAGGAGTACCTCGTCGGAGTACAGAGCGGTCTAGCGGAGTACCTGAGTTGTTTCCCCTCTAGTCCGCGATACTAAGCTCACAGTTGAGCAGCGGCTAATGAGAAACGAGCAGTTCAAAAGACACCGGCATCCCATTAATTTCGTCCAGAGCCGCACTAAGCACTTCGACCACATCCGAGAGCAACGGGCGCCGCCGCCGCCGCCGCCGCCGCCGCCGCAGCAGCAGCAGCAGCAGCAGCAGCACTGCAGCAGCCGCAGCGCTGAGCAGCAGATCACCGCCTTGTCCTGATCCTCTTACATTCCGCTCACTTTTGCTCCAACTTTTCATCACGACGGGGAGGACCGCATAACGATGGCGATGGCGAAATCGCTTGGCGAAAACTTCGCTGACGTCGGGTGCGCAAAACACTCCTCCGGATCATCAGGGTTCGACGGCAGGCCAGGGAGCGGGTTTCCACCGCACCAGTCTGATCCGAGACAAGGCTCTCTGCGACTCATCGGCTCGGCTCCCGATGATCAGGTTAGGTCGCCCACCTCGCTCCTCTTGAACAAACCACGGCTCAAAACAACTCTCATTTGAATAATGCTGGCCGCTCCCCGACAGACTTTCGCTCGAGAAAAAGTTACGGACTTGGTTTGTTAAGCATATAACTGTTTGCTCGAATCAGCAGCTTGCGGTTGTCTTCGATTCTTATCAAACTTACGCACTGTATGTAATTTTTCTCATGTTTTATTCGTAAAGTCCGTTAATTCTTACTGCGCGTACTTGCGGATGAAAACAGCCAACATCGGCTCAAAAAGGGTGTTTGGAATGAGCACTGTGTAAGACACGACTAGCAGCAGGTACTCGACTCGAACTGGTAATGAGCTAATCCGCCTGCTGGTGTCCTCCACTCTTAAAACGCATGAGGACAATAATGTAAGATTAAACGTTCAGTCAAAACAAACAGTATGGCAGAATTTTCATCTCGCTCCTTTTAGTCTGAGTCTATGAGACGGAGTAAGACAAAAGTTTCCCTTTTTTTAGCAACACTGGTTGTTCTTGCTCCTGTCCTGTGGCTCTGTGGGCTACTCAGGAGGAACTCCCGGGTGAACCTATTCCGTCATTCTCAGAGTTGTTTTCCGCAGCAGACAACGCAAGAGGGAACGCGACATGCGTCCCAGCTCCACCTTCGCCTAGCTGCCGCTCGCACCGCAGCAGACGGATCCCAAATCAAATTCTATGGCCGAGTTAACAATACGCGGGGTGGGGTGGGGTGGGGCGGGCTGGGGCGGGGTGGGGCGATGCGGGGTGTACGAGTCACCCAGGGGCTGCTGGTGGACCATTGCATTATCGGCTTGCCGCCAGTCCCGTCACGTTTTTACGTGCGGTAAAAGCTTTACCTCAAGCAAACACACTGACCTGTCTGTCCGCAAGGGCTGAAAGACAACCGAGATGGGTCGGGCAGAGCCGGAGAGGAGAGCGGTGGGGGGGGGGGGGGGGGGGGGGGG
>CABIKL010003754.1:0-10516 GCA_902196195.1 Aptinothrips rufus | reverse complement strand
GCCCCCCCCCCCCCCCCCCAATTTGCTACGCCTCTGCACAAACGAGCACATTTCCCCCATTTCCACTGCACTGGTCGCGGGACAAGTCATTTTGAAAAGACAATTCTGATAAAAAAAACTAATCAAAAATTCTTCGTTTCTAACGACATTTTGAGATTTTTGTTTTCATATCTATTATTAGACGTGCAATATGCAATCAAGCTTTTCTCAAGGGAGTGAGAGCGTGCCCTCACTCAGGGGCGCCCATTTGTTCTGAGGACGGGACGGCAAAACATCGTAATTCCCCCCAAAACCTCCCTCTTTGAGCTCTTTTTCTCACTTTTACCTCCCTTTTTTGAGCCCTTACCTCCCTCACCATCGTTACTGTACTCTTCATATTCAAGTCAATCGTCTTGTAGAAATATTCTGAACGTGAAGCATCTTTGAAATCTAAATTAGATTACTTGTTTTCAATAATTTTATTTTTTTATTTCGAGCTTGAACAATGAACAACGAAGTAAGAACCTGGAGGGAAGGCAACCAAATGTGACGTGATGCGACTGTGTATCCCGTGGTTCACCAGGCGCATGGACTCAAGGCAAAAACAAACATCAGTACGTTGTTTAGTGTAGTATTTCAGTTTGAATCAGTCAGAACTACTTGTCGTTGCTGACTAAACAGAGGGAGAAATCCTGGAATGGGATGTCGTAAAGTGTGATTGTGTGTCGCACGACCGGTGACGGCTGCGAATAGCTGTGTTGTGGGTAAGGGGCAGTGGGCAGTGTTTCCGCGAGGCCCAGCGAGGCCGAGAGGAGACGGTTGTGCGTCTCATCGCTCCGTGTTTCTTACCCTGGAATGAGGGTTTTTCACGAGTGTTAGTGTAGTGTCTGGTATGCCGCGATGACGTCTCATACCCTCCGTGCAGGTGTGCTGGTGCCGTGTTATTTGGTGGTCCGGTTTACGGTAAAGTCTGATTTTAGTGGGTGTCCACATGGTGAGGTTATGGTTGCCCGAAACCGCATCCCTTGCCTGTATGCGAGCCCGAGTCGAGCAGACACTTCAAGCCGGAGCACACTGAGCCAGCGCTGTGCCGAGCCGAGCCGAACCGAACCGCAGGTAGGTGCATAACAACACGCACTTCTTTTTCGCGATGGTAGTGTGGGATGGTACGCCTAGGCAGAGTAGCGACGTATGGCGGAATATAATCCATTGCCGCCATTTAGCTGCGTACCTAATTACCTACTAACTTTGTGTCAATCGTCTGTTGAGACTAGAGTGTTCTCTTCTCTCGCTTCTCTGAGGTGCGGCCCGCCATGTTGGCTGGGTCGCTACTCCGTGTGCGAGACGAGTATCGCGGCGAGACTCTCTGTCCGTAACCACACAGGGGTATTTCCAAGTGGCAGAGCGATGTCGGAGGGCTAGTGTGGCTGCTGCCATTTGGTTTTCACACTTGCCAAAAGCCGAAAAATTAAGAATGAAAGTTACTGCTGGAGGAATGGCGTACATTAATCAGAATCGACCGCCAACCGCGGCGTAACGTTGTCTAACTTTGGTCATACCAAAACTAAACAAGCAGACGAAATGAGGCTATTGATTAAACCTTTGAATGTGGTGGCTTTCCAGAAGAGCGCACGTTTAGAAACAGTTCATTCTCATCCTCCACAAGAAAGTAGCCTCACCTCGGGCCGCGGCTCGAAAGATGACAAGCTGCGGTAATCACGAGAATGCACCGAGTTCCGCTGTTCTTTTCGCGTGCGGCGCGTCCCCCATCCCCCACACAGGAGGCTGCATTGTAAGTCACGTGCGTAGTTAATGACTTCAGTTCCCAGCTACCTAAAGCGCTCTCTTGACTTCGCGAAGATCAGCCCCCCATGCCTCCCCCGTCTCGCTTCTTTCAGCTTTGCTAGTCTGCTTCGCCCGGGCTTTTATTCACCGGCACTGCTTTTAAAAAGACGCCGTCTGCCCTGTCTACCCTGTAACAAATACGGTACGCGCTGCGGGCGGCGCGGGAGACTGCAGACTAGAGGGCCTCTGGGGAGAGAGTTGCAGTCATCACGAGCCCCTTGAGAAACCGAATCACATCCGTTCGAAATAGGGTACTCCAAGGATGGTCTGAAACGGAAGAATGAAGAACAAGACGACTTCCACTGGTAGGGTAAGAGGAGAAGCGGGTTGAGAGTGGCGCGGCAGTCCCGCCTCACCTCTTACCCTACCTGTGGCAGTCGTCTTGTTCTTCACTCTTCCGGTTCAGACCTTCCTTGGAGTACCCTATTAAAGTCGTGCATACTGTCCGCTGGCTCCGTCACCATACACAAGAATCGAGTGGCCTTTTGTTCTCTCCCTCCCATGTTAGCGAGGGGTCCCTAGACATCATTACTTTTTCTTTTGCGCAATTCGGGTTGGGAGAAAAAAAAAAAACAGTCTTGCGACAAAAGTAAGCAAAATCTACCCAAAACACAGCAATGTGGAGTGGGCTGGACCTGAGCAGCCTGATGGCTCCAATGAGAGACGCACTAGTCGGCTGCCCGCGGGCTGAGGTCACGGGACGGTGTCGATTCTCACTAACTAGCATGCAGCAGCCCGTGCAGACGCTGCACTGATTCGTCCCCCGTTCCTGTAATTCTTTCCCGCAGCGGTGTTGTGCCGCTGAACCCCGTCTCTTCTCCGCCTCCTTCCTCTCCCTCCCTAGTCCCCTCCCTCCTCCCTGCCCCGGACGTAATCTATCATCTTGCCGCCCCCACGACTCTGCTCGCATAACTGCGCGACTAATATCTCGACCATGTTTCGCACACCCAAAGTTCGAGTTGTGAAGGCGTATTATATCGCGCGCCGTCACAACGCGCAGAGAGCAGAGATTGTGTAGACACGGTGCTCTACAGCACGGGCGGCAATGAGACAATTAGCAGAGAGGTTGTGATCCCCTTAAAGAGCTCAGTCCGATAGGCTATACGCGATATTATTTTTATTTCCACCAGTAAGAAAACATGACTTGCGTTTTCCTGCAGCCAGCAACTGCATCAAACATTCCTCTTCGGCTCCATTAACGGTAAATTGCTCTGAGGGGACCATAGAAAGTAAAAAGAAGGAAGGAGGAGGGGCATATCGTCTGAACGCGACGGATCGAGCTAGAGTTGTCTTGTAGCTTACTAGCGGCGAACGATGCACTTATTAGAAAAAATACTAGTTTTGGAACCTGAATCTGAGGTATTGAAACTAAGCCGTATACTTGACGTCCTTTTATTTTTTTTGCCTCAGTTTGTTTCGTTTTTGCTCGTGTCTGGTAAAATTCGTACTGTTTTAGGGACACCATTTTCTGGAACACAATTTTTTTATTTCTGTGTGTTCTAGTATTCCCCTGAGCCACGGTCCACCCGCATGACGTAATGGCCCGCGGCGGGGTGAGGTGGGGCGGATCCCGCTCTGTCCTAGTGTCCCATCCGAGGCGAGGGAGTTTTGTCAGCTCTATCGATTTGTATTTTTTCCAGTGTGTATAGAGTAACGAGTGAAAACCTGTATGTGTTTTTAAAAGATTTTTTTTGGGGTGCAAATTGTATGAAACGTGAGGGAGATCATGAGAGAAGGGCGCCCTGGAGTCGAAGCAAATCTCGGCCAGTGCCTCACCTTGCGGTAAGGGGAACCAATTTACTCAGCCGGCATATGTCGTATCGTGATGGCAGAGGGCTCTACGCTCGCAGGAAGGATCACTGCATCGCTAGTTCACCTCGGTTTTAGTCTACGTTCAACGAGGGCTAAACGACAGCGAGTTAGAGCGGCTCTTGCCCTCGCTCGCTAATGGATACGTCATTTAACTCGGTCATGAGCTGAAACATCGGTGCACATCTTTATGAACTCTCGCGGGACCATTATTGTTGCAGGAGTCGGCACCGCACCCGCCGCCCACAAACAGCAGTATTTTAGCTCCTGCGTCACAACTTAACCACTTTTCAGAAACGTAAATCTAATCATTAACGTTACTCTTCGTAAGTAATCATTCAACCGTTTCGGAATGTTGTTTTATCTTTTCGTTTTCAAGTTATGAATAGGGTGTAACAACCAGGGCTGGCGCATTACTCGTTCCCTCAATACAAAGTATGCTTCTGGCGACTCTTAGTATTGAAGAACGAGTAAAAAGGAAAATAACTAAAATTGAGGACACGGTACTGCTTACACTTGCCTCCGTTACGAAAAGAATATGGTCTGGAAACACCCCTCAGGTCCTCACCTCGACCAGACATGGCGTGGCGTGGCGTGGTGTGGCGTGGCGTGGTGTGGCGTGGCGTGGTGTGGCGTTGCCTGCGTCCTCAGAGTGTTCAGCAACTCTGACAATCAGGTCTCGCCCCGCCCGCAGATCTGACAGCCGGAAGTTGTTTGCGGATGAGTCGCTGCCGAGGGAGGGCGCAACATGGCGAGATCGCAGAAGACGGGGTGATTGTGCTGGGCGTGGCGTGGCGTGGCGTGGCGTGGCGTGGCGGGGCACGGTAGAGGCGATGCATATTAAACCTCGCAGGGCAGGGCAGGGCAGGGCAGGGCAGGGCAGGGCTATTCCACGTTTAGTAAACTGCGTGCGGAGCGGCTAGCTCGGTCCAGCTCGCCACGGGATTAATATTTCAGCATCCACGACCTTTATTATGCGAGGGCGAGAAACCGCAATCCCGGGGCAAGAGGTAGGCAGAGCCAGGCAGAGCCCAGAGCCACAGAGAAAGCGCGGGCTGCCTGCATAATCGCTCGGGTTCCCTTTCTCATTCTTTATTGTTCAGTACGTCTCACCGCCTGCCTGGCCTGCTCCCCCAATCTCCCTTCCCGAAGAGGAACTCTAACAAACGGGGACAAGCATGAAAGGGCGCCTCTGCAACTCAGGTGCGGACTTTCATTCTCCTGCCATCTTGGATCCGAGTCGCTCACGTTTTTAAGCGGCACACTGAGAAAAATGTTTTGCTGGTTCAGCTAGATTTTTGCTCTCGCAGCAAGGCTGGTTTGCAAACATACAAGCGAGATTGCACGGAAAGCAAGAATCTAGCTGATCCAGCAAAATACGTTGTAAGACCAGCAAAATAAGTTGTAAGATCAGCAAAATACTTTGCTTCTCCAACTAGAAAACGTCAGCAAAGCACTGCTTGGTGGTCCAGGAAAATCTTTTTTCTCAGTGCAATTTATGATACGGAGGTCGGTGATGGGCGAACAAACGGGCGGACTCGTGTTGACTGGCTTCCGTCGAGTGAGATGTTTTTACCTCACCGTGCACAGCACACTTCGAAACGTAACCAGTATGAATTTAGATGAACGGAATCCGAAATTAAAATGGCTCTCGCGAAGACAGTCGGGCGGAGCAGAGAGCAGCAAAGCTGCGACATTTGGTTGCCCATTCCGTTGGTATGGCCGAGATCGTAGCGAATCCCAGATTCATTTTCTTTAAGCGATCAATAGAAATTGCAGATCAAAACGACCGGTGATACTCAGGCCAGCTAAATACAACAAACAAGAACAATAATAAGAAGCCTGCGGAGCCCAAAGGCTGGTGGGTAGGCAGCCTGACGAGCAGGCCGGCGGCGGACAGACGGGCAGCCAGCCAGCCTCGACCTTGCCCCCTCCACATCGGTGGCCCGCTTTCAACCCCCTTCCGTCCCCGCGCTCCCTTGGTGGGCGCAGAGGCCACCCCTTTCAGCTCCCAGTCACCCCCTTCCCCACCCCCACCCCTGCCACCCACCCCCTCCCCCGTGTCTAATCCTCTACACGGAGGGATGAGGGAGCGGGAGAGGCTGGAGCTGGAGCCAAGGGAGGGGTGGGGGCGGGGGGTGGGTGTGGTGGTGGGGGCCGGGCAGCGCGGCGCAGCGCCGTGCCGAGCAGAGCAGAGCAGAGCAGAGCAGAACCAGGCCAGCAGGCAGCCGCGCCGGGCCACCCCCGGGCCACAGCCGGGCACAGCAGCGAGGCGAGTCAGCTGTGTCAGTCGTGCGTTGGGTTGGGGTGTCAGCTGTCTTTCAGTTGCGTGTCAGTCGCTGGCGTGCACGTGCACGTGCACGTGCACGTGCGTGCGGGCGTGCCGCGAGGGGCTGGTCCGGCCCAGCAGTGTGGATACCAGTGCAGTGCAGTGAATGGATTGAAACGTTGGATATAACCCAGCAGCGCAACTCTACAGCTGCAAGGTGAGTGACGCACCTGGTCCCCGAACACCCCGCCCCCAGCAGCTGTCGAGTCACTCACGTCGCTGCCTCCTTCCCCCTTCCCCTCCCCCGCACAGTCCTGCCCTGCCCTGCCCTGCCCTGACCTGCACCGCCAGTCCCCACCCTGGCCTGGCTCTGCCCGCGCTACTCGCCCCACCCCGTACCCCGCCGACTAGACGCCGCGCCGTGGCGAGGTACCCGCCGCCGCCAGCTCTGCCCCCGGCACTGCCCTCGGCACCGCCTCCAGAGCGGCCTCCTCCTCCCCGCCCCCGCCCCCGCCCCCGCCCCTCCGCCGCCAGGCCCCGCGCCCTTCATTTGGGCAGCGTGCCACGAGGGGCGACAGAAATATATAATGTAGGGATTATACATTAGGACATGGCACAGTAGTCAGATCAATAACTTAGAATCCGTATGACGGCTTTAGGAGCCCATGCTGGATAGGAAACTTGTCGAGGCGCGCTGCACTCAAAGTGGACGGTTGCTCGGGCGCAAGTAACGGTGTCACGTTTTGCTTTTAAGTCGACATTTTTATTTTCACCTAATAAGGGACAGAATGTGTATTTTGGTTCGCGAGGCATCGTCGTTGCGTGCGTAAAATAACTGCAAACATGAAAAGAAAAAACGCACACTCTAATAGTTCTGCTTGCGTCTGAACCCATGGCCTTCCTGAGGTGGCAAATTGATACTTGAGGTACAGAATCCCAAAATCTTGTTCTTTTGCTTCCTAGGCAGGTTAAGGTTCGCAGGTCCAGGTGCATGAGCAGGCAGAGTAGTGACCCCTCAGTCAGTGTCCACTTCACTCGACGGTCCATGTGGTGAGCTCACCACGCATTGCAAGGGACCCCGCGAACCTCGCGTCGGCATGCTCGCATGTCAAGGACACTCGATCGCACCCTTATCCGCCGCCCTTCCCCGCCTGTGCGACGCCCGCCCTTCCCCACTCTCCACGCCACGAGCGTACGGCCGCAGTCTGAGCAGAGCCGTGCCCCTAGCACACCTACATGGTTGTGACAAACCTTGTGGTTGAAAATCAAACATTACAGGGTGGCTGCCCAGCGCCGTGAAATGTTTTGGTTATGCTAGCCCGCCACGTACGCCAGCGCCCGCTCGCCCGCTCACCCGCTCGCCTGCTGTCAGCGGGCTAGCCTAACTTCAAGATTTCACGGCGCTGGCCAGCCACCCCGTATATGGGTCTCAGTCACTGAGTTAACAGTGCTATGGATGCGCCATCATTCCTGAATGCAAAGCCAGAGTGAACCTCACTTAGGGGGCGAATACATCACCACCTTGCCACCCTCCTTTCCCGTCCCCTGGCTGTCTCCCTCGCACTTGCGGAATCTTCGTTTGTGGTAACTCCTGCCTGCGCAAACACCCTTGTCCAATCTCCCTGAGGGGCGCTCCCTCTGGCCCCGCTGCGGGGGGCCCCCATCGGAGACCTGGAAGGGGGGGGAGCATCGCGGTGTATAATCCAATGGGATCCCAGGGGAGTGCTCGGCTGTGGCGACCACGGCGGGGGACCTGTGGTGGTAAAGTTTTGAGATGGGCCGATGGGTACCATAAGCCTGACGAGGGTGGTGGCCCGCTAGGGGCCGTTCATAAACTACGTAGACAAAAATAGGCCACTTTTTGACCCCCTCCCCCCCTTACGTGGACAATCCAACCTAACCCACCCACCATGTATTTGGGATAGGGCCGTGGACATTAGCCCCCCCCCCCCTTTTTGGTGACTACGTAGTTTATGAACGGCCCCCTATGCGTCCCGCGCCCTGCACCCCGCCGCGCCCAGCGGCCCACAGACTCGCCGAGCCAAGCAGCCCACTGTGTGGAGCCAGATCACACGGGGTTACGTCTGCAGCTTCTTACACGCTCTGATGACCGAGCTGATAGCATTATGGCAGGATTACCAACTCAATTCAGGGGGCTTCGGAAAGGACTGTCGCGGACGTTTCGTTCAGAGGATTAGATTATGGGAGGGTATAAGAATACTGATCCCCAGCGGGATCGAGTCCCCAAGTTAATGCTAGGTTATAACTCGCAGTAGCGCTAACCTCCCGTTAACTCGGGTTAAGATGCCAGTAAAACTGGTAAAGGGCCGTTAACACATTGAGTGCGGCCCTGGGAATGCACCACCTTCTAACCCAGGGCGTGACCTCCATACGGCCACGCCGCACTCAATGTGTTAAATTCAATTAAAATATTGGTGAATCCGCATTTCGGCAACCAATTAGTTGAAGTTCAAAGTTCAAACGTAAAGAGTTGCCCCATTTAGTTTTTCCTTATTTTTGAAAATGCTGTTAGGTAGTCTAGGTTTCCTTGCATGAATGCCTGAAATAAATTGAGTTCTCTCTCTCTCTCTCTCTCTCTCTCTCTCTCTCTCTCTCTCTCTCTCTCTCCCTCCCGCCCTCCCTCCCTCCCTCCCTCTTTACGGCCACATACTGTGCGTAAGGCTGTAAAGTTGAACAGCGGAATGGGCCTCCGTGTAGGCTACTTCTGAAGACTTACCTGGACGACCCACTTGGTTATCCTTGCCCGGGATAGGATCGAGTATGGGATGCAATCTTTCCTTTATCCTCCCTTGGGCTCCTCCCTAGGCTCCTCCCTGCACTGCAAAAAAATATTGCACTCTTTGGAAAAAAAATTACAATTCAGGATTGTAGGTCATACGATTTCTGGTACAATACGTTTTGTAGTCTACCATAGGATGAGGGGAACGGGGAAGGCACAATATTTGCCTACAATGCGATTGGAAAAATAATTTACAATACGTGATGTGATTGCACTTTTGTTGTGATTGTTTCTAGCAGTGTGGGCTTCTCCCTGGGCTCCCGCCTCGGCTCCAACCTAGGTAGGATCCGGCCTAGACATTCTTCCGCGAAGGCGGCGCGTGTCTCTACCTCTCTCCCAGGCATTACATGCGAAAAGGAATGTAAGTTAACGATCGTGACAAGGAAGGGCAATATCATTTCGTCTGCTCGTGGACGTTGTTCGTTCAAAACAAATAAATGAGAATCGTTCTTGCACTATGATAATGACGACGCCGAGTATGTGTAGACCATTTCCCCCCTTCGCCAGCTCGACACCACTATCCTGTTCTCACTCGGCCCCCATACTAGTCATATCGCTCCGGCTCACTCTGCTCTACTTGACCTCCCCCCTGCTAATCACTGCGAAGGCCTCTTCAGGGCGCTGCAGAATCTAGAACCCCTCCCAATAGATACTTAGATAATCCACCCGAAGGGGTCTGGGCTGGGCGATGCGTTGTCGACCGGCCCCTTTGGACGGCAGGCCGCAGCCTGCCGAAGGAAGTCTTCCTGCTTCCATGACACTTTGCGGGCCTACTTATTTACGAAGTCTCCAGCTCTTAAGAACAGTTGCTTGTTCACAATGAACGTTATACACATTTAATTAGCTTCGATTTGTGAGGATTTGAGGCGATCCGCACTGCGCCTGTACCACTTTATGACCCGCCATCCCGTCCAATTAACTGACTTAGGCCAACCACCCCCTTGTGAGTCCAGATCACGGCCACCCTCACCCCCTCCCACTCCTCGCCCTTCCCTCTCCCTGACACGATATTTAATTAATGGACGCTCCTTAATGTACTCGCTGCCAGCCGTCCCTGCAGGATTATTTGAACTCTGTAGCTTTCTTTCTTTCGCAAGACGCAAGTCATTCTCGCACCATTTCTTTTCCATTCATCCAGCCGATTCCGTTTCCCCTATCTTTGTCGAGTTTACATCAACACAACAAGGATTTATACTTAAACTGTTACAGGGTGATTTCGTGAATCGGAGTAACTAACTGTCGGCCGACCGTCTGCGAATAAATTGTTTGCGACACGCTGACAGCGCGGCGAACTTTCGAAAAGAAAAGTAAAGCAGTTAATTTTGCCCACGAGAACGAGTCACACAAAATATCAGGATGAATTTCATTTCTTGCGGCGTGCCCTTATTGAATAAACAGTTTCATCGACGACGTGCGGCGACCATGGTGGACAGCCCGATGGCTTTTTATGTTTGTTTACGACATGTTCAGTAGTTTCGTTGCGATTGTTACCTCGATTTTACGAACAAAAAAAATTATTTCGAAAACGAAAGTTTTGTAATTGTTACAAAGTATTCTTTTTATTTTAAGTTTTACAAAATTACGACTTTTTCACACTGGTACTTAATGAGCGCGTCTCTTTCCACACCCAGCAGACCAGCAGTCTCTCCGTCGCGCCGCAGCCTAAGTCGAAGGAACGAACGGGAAGGGATTGACTTCCCAAAGAGGCGAGGGGCGGGGGTCGGTTCAACCACAGCGGAAGTACGGGCTGTCGGAGCGGGGGTGGGGAGTGGAGAGAGGGTGTGCCGCGGTCGTGTGGAGTGGGGTGTGGGGGG
>CABIKL010003753.1:0-10517 GCA_902196195.1 Aptinothrips rufus | reverse complement strand
GCCCCCCCCCCCCCCCCCACCACCACCACAGCCCTCCGGCTCCCCTTCTCTACCGCCTTACATCCGCGCCCCATCTGACACGGTGTCGTCAACAGATCCATACACCCCGCCACGCGTCTCCCCGCCCAGCCTTGCGGCCCATCACGCCACGCCACGCCACGCCACGCTCCTTCGCTACCCATCCTATCCCACCCGCAAGTGGCGGCTGAAATTAGCTTTTCAAGACGTTCCGTTCCGTTCTGTAGGTCGGCTGGCGTGGCGTGGCGTGGCGTGGCGCGGCGTGGCGCGGCGTGCCTCGGGGTTTGCTATATCTGCAGTAATGGATGTGTTTTGGACGGCAGCTGGCTGCTGCTGCAATGGGTGATGTATGTTTCGCCCGCCACAGACGCACACGCACGGCCGGCACGCCCCGTCTCAACACTGCGGTACTGTACTCGCACTGCCATTACCAAAAGAATATGGGGATGGGGAGTTGATACCCCGCGTCCGCAGGACCTGCATACTTCATGCCGCCGCACCGGGAGGGGCTGGGCTGGAGTATCAGCAGCCGCTATGACCTCTTTTATCTTGTCTGCTATGCAGCCGGCTGAGGTGTGTCCTCCCTCCACCTTCCTCTCTGCCGAGATCCTCTCCCCTCCCCACACCCTGCCCTCCCCCTCCCCTCCCCCTGCCCTCCCCTTCCCCTGCCCTCCCGCCCTGCCCTCCCCCTGCCCTCCCCCTGCCCTCCCCTCCCTCCCACTCGCCTCGCCCCCCTCCTCACCCCTTCCCTCCCCTCACCACTCCTGCCCTCCCCCTCCCAACCCTCTCCCCTCCCCCCTTTCTCCCTTGTCTGCTGCTCTAACGCAACCTCTTCTCCATTCTCTTGCCCTATAAGTACGTTACAACTTTCCAGTGCTCGTTCTCATTTTTATTTTATTTTTCTCAGAAAACAGCAGATCAGATCCCTTCCCATGCACTTCTCTGTAATAGAATTTCGCCCTCGCGGTGTAATGATCCAAATCTAATCATGGTATGTGTTTTAAACTTTCACGTCTTTTGGCGGCGATATCATTCTTGTCGAGAAAGACAGAAAGACATGGACACTATCGTATAGGAGCGAAGCGGGCTGCAACTACCAGAAAATTTGTACGAGGAATAGCTACTATATATTCCGTCTTGGAATACAAGGGAATCTTTGGTAATACTTCGGAATATATTCCGCTATCCATCAAATTTTCCGAAAATGCATAAAACACAGCAAGCAGCGGACATTTTGTCGTAAACCCGCATGGAATACGGTCTTAGTATTCCATGGTCTCCGGCATACGAGGGAGGAACACGCTGAGTTGCAGGCCCCTCGCGTACGAGCCTGCGGTGCGGCGCGCTCTGTAGTTGGGTCTGGCACTGGAGTTAGCGGTGCCTCTCTGCTCTGCAGCCTGATTGTGTCACATTCCGTGGAGTCGATTTGGTTTGTGTTCCGCGTCCTCTGACAGAATAGTAATTTGTCTGTAAACACGCATGGCAGTAGGTAGGATTTGGCTCGATTTCAGTGTTTGAGGTGTGTGTTTTGTTTGAGAGCTGGTTTAGTAGTTGTTTTCATTTCTCTTCCGCTCTGAATCACGTTCCCCTCGCCTGTGTCGGGACTTTGCCACTATGGTTTTGCATTGCTGGTGTCCGCACCGGACGGGGTGGGGAAGCGTACTATCGCATCCAAAAGAATCATCTTACCTTTAAGAAATGAGAGTTCCTACATTACTATAGGCAGGGCAAAAGACGGGTCCTTCCTCCCCCCTGTCTCTCCTCCTCGCCTCTTTCCTCTTCTGTCCACTGCATTCTTTCCTCGAGGTTACTTAACATGTTGAACAGAGCTTTCAACCGTTTTTCGAAAACTTTCTCAGATTAATTATGTTGCAAAATTTTGCGGGAAACATCCGATTGTTACAACTCTGCATGATGACCTTCGCGAATTCATCTGGTCGTTTGAAGAGCAAGGAAAGAAGATCTGCGCTGTTGGGGCTGTCGTTGGTCCGGTGTGACGTCATCGGAATGATGCGTCATCCCCAACTGACCCACCCATTGAGTTCCCTGCATCCTTTCGAGGTCAGAAACCTATCATCGTCACGTGACGGCTCGAAGACCTATCATCGTCACGTGACGGCTCGAAGACCTATCATCGTCACGTGACGGCTCGAAGACCTATCATCGTCACGTGACGGCTCGAAGACCTATCATCGTCACGTGACGGCTCGAAGACCTATCATCGTCACGTGACGGCTCGAAGACCTATCATCGTCACGTGACGGCTCGAAGACCTTTTTGAGACCGAGGGGTCTGCAACTACCAGGAAATCTGCTCGAGGAATATATTCCGCCCTGGAATACCCGAGGGAATACCTCGGAACACTTTGGAATACATTCCGCTATATTCCGTTAAATTATCCAAGAATGCGCAAAAAAAACCACCAAAAAAACAGCAAACAGAGAACATTTTGCCCTAAAACGTGGAATACGTATTCCATGTTCTGGAGCGCACGAGGAATTACGCTGCGTTGCGGACCCCTCGTTTGAGACTTATTCCAAAACGCGTTTCGCTGCTTACTTATCACTTTTAAATATGACTGAAAATGACGTCCAGATATTTTTTTTACCTTCGGCTGCTGCGTTGGGTTTTGTTTTTTCCGTGCAATGTTCATGGACCTCCTTGGCGGTGCGGCGTGCCTCGTATAGACCTGCAGCAAACCACATTTCTAATCTCACTTCCTCGGCTTGCCTTCAATTTATTTTAGCCGCGAGCAACCTGCTTTCAAATCCCCATGGGGTCGTCGGTAAAATTGAGCGCCCCGTGAGTTGGGGCGGGCCGTGGCGGGGTGGTGCGTGGCGGGGCGGGGCGGGCCGTGGCGGGGCGGGGCGGGGCGGGGCGGGCCGGGGCGGGGCGGGGCGGGGCGCCGATGCGTTCCCGCCTCGCGGTGGTTCCGGGCGGAGTCGAGTCAGCCTCACTTGGCTCGCGTTGGGACCCCCTCGTATGCAGGTGGGATATTTATTACTGAAGGCTCGGCTCATTCTGAGGAGGGTGGCTTTCGAAACGTTTTCACTGTTTTTAGCACAAAAGTTTTGCACAGAAAAACCAATACTTAGATTCTGGGGCAACTCAAACCGAAAACCAAGAAAGCGGGGCGGAGGGGGGGGGGGGGGGGGGGACTTAGAGATCATTTTGAGCCCTCCCTTTTCCAAAACGACCTTCAAAAATATCGCTGTGCCCTTTGGTTTCTGCGTTGGATTGATGCAGAAGGTCGGTTTCGGTTTTCCTGCGTAACCGCGTCTTGCAGAGAATATTTGTCGACTTTGTTCGTAGTGTCAACCAAACCATAATTCAGCGATAAAATTTGCACAGTTAAAAAGTTATTGAGTGGCAAGGTTGTATATTACTGAAGCGTATAAAACTGCACGTTTTAGACATTCGCAGCCATTGCAGCACGTTGTTGATTGGCGGCCAGTGACGTCACGGAGGTCTTCCTCGCGCTCTGATTGGTTGCGCGAGGCGGGGCGATGCGTTGCCACACAGCGTAGCGCCCCGTGCTGCTGCTTATCGCGCCGCGATTCAAAACAGTTTCCGTGCCCAAATTAGGAGTTGGGGAGGGGGATGGAGGGAAGGAGGGGGGAGGAGTGGCAGCTAGCGGTGCGGTAGGCGAGACGCGTCCCTTGCTCTGTGTATCCGTGCCGTATGAGGCTCCGTAAACAATGAGAGAAATATTCACGATGTGCGAGGGAGTGGTGGGTGTGTGTGCAAGTGAATGTGATTTTTAACATACGTTATGAGGAAGTTGTTCATAAAATAATTTGAACAAAATTCTTCATAAGACGAAGCAATTATAAGTACGTAAGGTTCTAATAGTGTAGCTAGTAGCCAGCATGCAGTGCAGTCCGTGGCCGTGGCCAAGTGCATGTAAATGGTCTTTATTGTTTAGTGGACTCTGGATACACCCTTATAACGCTCGTCACATGTCTGAGCAAGCAGTCATCCTGGACAGTCAGCTGGACGAACATTTTTTTTTCCTTGCGAACAACTTCGTTCTTATTATGGACTGCTTTGGTCATACTTCGAACAAAAAGCAACCGTCTAAGATACGAACAAATCAAGTTGTTCATATTATGAACAAATGTGTTCATAATATGATCAATTGTGTTTTGTTGATACGTTATGTCAGTTCGGGGGGTTGTGACAGTAAGAGATTGATAGCGAAAGCAACTCTATTCTCAGCAGGAATGACATCGGTATTTCTAGCATGGCCCAGCTGCTGTCGGATGAATGTTTGTTCCGCGCGTATTTGAGATACGCCGCTGTTGCAGTTGTTGTTCTCGGATAGAGGGTTCTGTAGTATGCCTTGTTAGTATGTCTCCGACTTGCATTACGGCCTGCAGTATCCCCGGACGACCAATCCCCGCGTCTCGCCGGCACAACAAAATCTTGTTAGGTGCTGGAAATTATCGGGTTTACAGTGGGGAGCAGCGCAGCGAGCAGCCGTCTGGCAGCCAGGGGATGTGTAATGACGGGACTAACTCCCGTCCGCCTGGCCGTGGCGTGGCGTGGCGTGGCGTGGAAGCACCCTTTCTCGCTCGGCTTACAACCGACCGACCCTAACCTGACCTTCTCTCCAACGCTTGTCTCGGCGTAGCTAGTCTCGAGAGAGAGGCCCGATGGTGGCGGCGGAGTCACCATTCCATTTGACCCTCCAACCGATCGCGCTACACCCAGAAAAACATGTTCTTGATTTTTCGTGTACTTGACGATTTAAAGTATATTCTCTTGAATCAAGTACATTTCATGTTCATTCCAATAAGTGCAATACTTCATTCAAGCGACGTGTACTTAAAGACGTCAAGCGCAGTGCTTGACTCAAGAACACGGTTTTCTGGGTGTACCATGCGGAGCCAAACGCACTGTAAGAAAAGTTTTTTTCGAAGACAAACGGCAGTGTTTTTAACGACTGATGTTTTGTAAATTTTTGTTACTTCTTGTTTGGGTCGGATTTTGATCGAATAGCGTGAACTCATGTTGGAATATAACTACTGAAAGGGACTGTGACGTGTTCCAGCAGCGTTACGCGAGCGAGTGTTACTCAATTTTTCTGCATTTTAGTGTAATTGTATGAATTCTTTTACGTAAATTAAAATAAAATACGCGTAATTTGAGCACTCTCGTCGTCGACTATCAAGGGTAACCGGGGCGGAGTCAACTACGATTTAGTGAGCGACCAATCGGTGCGGGCGTGCCGGGGCTTGGCGGAGGCAAGGCGGGGCGGGGCGGGGCTGGGCGGGATGAGCCCCTGTTTGAATGGAGATGGAGAGGGCCGGGGTCAGGTCACGGAGGGCTGGCTCGCCCATAGTAGCGGCCTGCGGCGATACTCCAGTAATAACTTAGGCACATCGCCAAATCAATTCCAGGGTGATGGCTCGCCACGTCATCTCCTTGCGAGTCCGGACCCGGCCGAGAACCTTGTTTGCTGTCCCAACTTCTGAGCGGAAACATTCTCATACCCGATGAAACTGCTGCGTGAGATTTCTCGTAGCGGCCATCTTGTTGACGGGCAGGCTGGCCGACATGACACCTCAGCACTCGGATTGGTGTTAGCCTCGAGGTACATGGGCACGGGTCAGCTACCTGAAATTGAAGCCATATCCTACTTCTGAGCGCGAGCATTCTCATACCAGACGAAATGCAGCGTGAAATTTCTCGTAGCTGCCATCTCGTTGTTGACGTATGGGCTGGCCGACATGGCACCTCAGCAATCGGATTAATGTCAGCCTCCAGGTACACGGGACGCACGGGTCAGGACTCTAACTGAAAGTGAAGCTATTAGCTGCCCCTCGTCTTAAGCAGCGTCTCCTATCCTCGACCGATCTCATCCGACGCGCCTCTAACCTGTAAGACTTTCCCATTAGTGCTATCGGTGCGAGCATCTGCGCCCAGACTTGCTGAGTCGTCCTGTCTTTGGTCCCCGGCCCGCCCCGGCCCCCAAGGTTGCCCGGCCCCTGCGGCTGTGCGTGCACTCCGGCACACACCGCTACTGGCACATTTCGAAGAGATTTGTTGTCAATTTCTTGCGACAATAGAAATTTTAACAAATTTATGAATACTTTTTTTAGCATTTTGTTTGTAGAATTTGATGGCTTTTTGCATCTCTAAAAGCAATTTGTTAATGCTTTTTGACAAAAGCTTCAATAAGGCTGGCACATATATTAGCTTCAAATAAGTGGTCCCGCCACAACTGGTACTTCTATATTACTATGTAATTAAGTACCCAAAAAAGTTGGAAATGTTATTAGAACGAATTTTTAGTCACGAGCTACACTTTGAGAAATGAGTTTGCACTATTCGACACATTCAACAGGCACCGTAAATTTTTGAATAATCTTTGCTTGAAAACATTGCCAACGACCTTCGTGAATTTGGAATATCTTTCCGAGTGTAATGGTGATCAAGCAGACCACGCGAACATGAATCCTTTGTATATCCCATGGGGTGTTCGTTGGATGCTGCCCGGGCCGCGCTGGTCACAGGAGGTCTGGTCCTCGTGGGGCGTGGCGTGGCGGGGTGGGGCGTGGCGTGGCGTGGCGGGGTGTGGCCTGGTGGAGCGTTGCGGGGCCGGCCTTTTGCCTGGAGCGCACGCCCATTAAGATGGCTGCGATAAGTAGATCCCGACCAGACCAGCCGCAGCGCGGTGGCTGAGGCACACAGGGCAACAGACCCCCCCCCCCCCCCCCCCCCCCCCCCCCCCCCCTTCACTTCCCCCGCCCAACTTCTCATCGTGCGTAACCTCCGCCCCCTTGTTCCACGATTTGCCTCTAAATTTATGAATGGCTATGAAAACTGTCTGGTTATAGTGGAAATATAAACGCCGCTATTTCAATGAGTTGGCTGCTGGCTGTGGGAGCAAAAACATCGTCCTCCTCACGCCCCACCTCTCTTCTCCCCAGCCGCTCCACCCCTCCCCAATCACCAGCACCAGCCTGATATGCCGCTCGGTCGGCTGAGTGGCTGGCCTGTTTGCGGATGATAATGTTTGCCCCCTAATTATTGCTGGGCCATTGTAAAATTAATTGCTATCTGCGATACGCTAAGTAATATTGATCGCGGTCATTCGAGTGATGGAAGAAGCAGGCCCGGCGGCAATTACAGCCCAGCAGTGTGTTTGCCTGACGAGGGCTGTCATTATCTTTGGTGACTTTGATAGCCGCGTAGCAGTCTGACCGTCAGATGCGGCCCAAATTATCGAGATGGTTGGTCGCGGTGGGTCTTGTTCTACACAATTATCTGCAGCTGGCTACTATGCCAGAGCCTGTGTTTTCACGCCTTATAAAACGCGGTATGTAAATCGCGTTGAAAAGGGCAGGTCTGCAGTTATTTCTTCCAAATTACCAAAACTATTTAGTTACACTGTAAAAGGAAGTATCGGATTTGGGGAGCCAGTCCCGAGAAACGGGTGTGAAAGAAATACCAGTTTCAAAATTTTGGGGGCTCGTATTGAGGATTATTTAGAAATGCAGTCTAGAGCGCGTTCTGGTCATTTCGGTAGAGCTCTCAAGCTGTGCCCCCAAAACTCCGAGACTTGTGTTACTTCTTCCCTCTTTCTCGGGAAGGGCTGCCCAAAACAGGTACTTTCTTCCAATTTAAAAGTGGTTGTAACGTGGTAGTTTGACGGCAAATCTTGTTGCTAATCGTGTTTGTGTACTCTTATTTCCTTGATAACAATTCGTTCATGCAGTACGGTTTTTCAACCGTCATAATCTACTAACAAAGTTATTCGTATTATGATGAAAGAACGATTTCGTTCATAATACGAACGACTTTTGTTCGTGCGTTATGATGGTTGGTGTTTCTTTGTAGCTCATGAACACACTTCCAGATTCGTCACTAAGGAAGTACGGATGTGGTGGTTAGAGTGTACGCCGCCCTTAACTGTCAATTATTGATTGTGCAGCGAGCTGCAGCCAGCAGTATACTACAAGGAGTGGCGTTCGTTTCCGGCTCTCACTCCAGTGCGGGTTGGGTCATAAAGTCAACACCATGCTCCGTGTGTACACGGCATTCGGCTGTCAATTGCTCACAATTCACTGCCGCACTCCCCCGCAGCATACAGGAGGGCGACGTGTTGGGGGTCAGTTATTCGCAGGATACGCGGCGACTGACTCTTCCCAGCACCGA
Source organism: Aptinothrips rufus (assembly GCA_902196195.1). NCBI lineage: Eukaryota > Metazoa > Arthropoda > Insecta > Thysanoptera > Thripidae > Aptinothrips > Aptinothrips rufus. Next base: position 2,336 of record CABIKL010003753.1, on the reverse strand, counting down.
CCAAATGAATGGGATCCTGGTTGTCATAGCGGCGAATGCAACATCATTTTCGATCTTCACATTTTAGTATGGTCGTTATAGTCGAAATCGTTTGCTGCTCTGCTCCAAGGGTCCCTGCCCTGCACTCTCAGATTCATGACTGTTATTTTCTCTGTTTGGTACTTGACTTTAGAATTCAGTTTGTGTTGCCATAGACTAGTGACAAATTGTCAAATCAATTTGTGTTGCAGTAGACTAGTGACAGTGACAAAATTGTCCAACACACACCGCACAATTTTGTGTTCAATTATTATTAACTATGTGCATCGTACACGCTTAATTCTTTACTAACGAATGCGGTAGTTTGTTCGTCAACGATCTTAACCGTCTTAACATACTAACAAACGTCGAAAGTATCATGGGCGAAATCACTTTCTATTACTAAAAACTTCGTTCGTAATACGAACAATTTTCTTTATGCGGTGTGACGGTTGAAATTTGTTCGTAGTGTATAAACGATTTGTTAGTAAGGAATTTAGAATGTATGTACCATTAAATCAATGACTCTACTGATAGTCGTTCGAGAATATTGTCTCAATGTGACTTCATCCTGATGGTCAGGGGCATAGGGATCCCTGCCAGAAAAACCGTACCAAAATTTCCAACCGTATTAAAAATACCTGTCATCCCGGTCAATTATTTGCCTCGTTTGACCGTACTTTTAAAGTGCGGTTCTTTGAGGTACGGAGTACAATGTAACCCCCTGTGGTCTCTTATGGGAGGCACGGTTCACCGTAGGGTCAGTGTGGGTAATAAATGCACATGGTTAAAGCTGAAGACCCCTCTGGAGCCGGTATATTTGAACCCTTGACCTCTACGTTGCGATTTCTTTCGTCTCAGGTGTTTTTCGTGATCTCATATAAGTGGTCACATGCAAATTTTTGGTTCAGATACCGGCAGCTGTTTTTTTCTGGCAGTGGACGCGATACCCTCCACACCTCGGCTGGGCCTCCAGCAGAGCAGCTGCTGGGCGCCTCTGAACGGGCAGATCATCTGGCGGGTTGTAATGAATACGATGACGATGAGTGAAAGGAGAGAGAGCGCGCCGCCTCCACAGTCCGAAATTGTGGAAAACCCGGGCTAGGGCCGTAAACGCGGTTATTACATTCTCGTTATGACCCCGACTCTGCCATTCCAGCTCTCGTTGGCCCCAGCGACTAGGCCCCGCTCTGCCCCCGTGCCCCCGGCGGGACCACGCCCCCGCCCCCGCCCTCCCTAGCCGAGCCGGTCCCGTGGTGCTCCACCACGCGCGCGCATTTTGTAGAAAACTTGGGAATCAGTTAAGCAGTTTGACCAACGATTGTTGAGGTGGACCCTGGTCCTCCGTGAAGCCAGCCGTCCGCCTAGTCCTTCTATAGCTGCAGCCCCTCCCACACATATCATCAGTTGTCCGCCATGCTGGACTCATTTATGTGCGTTCCAGGAGAAGTGGAACTGGGTCAAGAGCATTCGTATTGTGCGTGTGCGCGGCGGGCGGGGGAAACGTTCGGTACGGGCAGGAAGGGTGCGAATGGGTGGGCAGCAGGTCATTAAACTGAAGGGAAGGAAAACGAATGTCTTCGAACTGGCCGGCTTCAGGTGGTCTGACTTTGTCGTTATTGCTGGCGTGGGTTAGTAATCCCCTTGGCTTGGCCCGTGTTGGACAGTCCGACCGCCACTTCACCACACACACTTCCACCCCTTCCCACCTGCACCTCCACCCCTTCCCACCCGCACCGCCACACCTTCCCACCCGCACCCCCACCCCTTCCCACCCGCACCCCCACCCCTCCGCACCATTCCACCGCCCCGCCCCCTCCCCGTCACTGGCACGCGCCCCAATGAGGGCGGCAGGCAAGCGGGCCGTTTGATGTGGCCGTGAGCACGGCACACAACGCTCAATAAAGTATACGGCGGTCCTGGCGCCTCTCCTTTGCTTCCGGGCGTGGCGTGGCGGGGCGGGGCGGGGCGGGGCGGGGCATAGCGGGGCTGTGCGGGGCCGGGTACGCATCCTGGACTCTAGCCGGCTCCACGGACTGGTTTCCCTTCCGGCGCACAACAGCGAGTCTCAGTGCCGTGCGAGCTCGAAGACTACAGCACTGGATAGAAATATTAGTTGCGAAGTTTCTCATATCGGAGAGTGGTTCCTCATTGTGACCGGGTGCTGTAAATGTCATATGCCTGGCTCTTATGCGTAGCCATGTAAAGGACGGCAATGGTATAGTTACCTGGTGAAGTCCACTCCCGCTCGACAGCCCGCCCCCCCCCCCCCCCCCCCCCCCCCCCCCCCCCCCCCCCCCCCCCCCCCCCCCCCCCCC
>CABIKL010003752.1:0-10519 GCA_902196195.1 Aptinothrips rufus | reverse complement strand
GCAATTTGGACGGCGGCGGCGGCGCGTTCGAAAGTGGCGGCGGCGGCGGCGCGGCGCGGCGGCGCAGGGGTCTACGCGCGAAGCACATGCCGTGGTGCTGAAATGGAGTGTCTGGGTTCTCAAGCTTTGTATGCAAAAAGTTTTTCTTAACCCAGTTTTTTTTGTAATTTTTCCGAATATCTATTCAAATTAGAGGTACACTTGAAATTTTGGATCAAAGTTTAACAACTAGGAAAATTTTGTTTCATGTGCCTCAGGTACGGCTCGTCGGCTCGTCCGTTCCATGGACCGTAAGCTCACTGTTACTGTGGGCTGATCGGGTCGGAGAGTACGGTCGGTCCGTACCCTCGTCCGTTACGACCTGAGGTACGGAGCAGCCGTAATGAAGTGCTACGGAAGTCCGTTAGGTTCCGTAGCGGCATTTTGTCCGTAAGACTTTCGTACAACTGCCTAATTTTTTGGAGTGTACGTTCGATGTAAGGTTGAAGCTACCATATTTTACCCTTCTCTCACAAAAATCTCACCCACCCGGACACGCCTTTTTCAACGTTTTGAATGAATGCAATCGAGATTTTCACCCTAACATTTTCGTTTTACTTTAAATTGTAGGTACGTTGGTAGGTAATATTCTTGTGGTGTTCAGAGTCGAGCCCGAAGTTTACCAATAACAAAACTGTATGCTCTTTTTCCATTTTGCTAAAAAGGTTGGAAACATGGCTTACATCATTCTATCGATATGTGAAAGTGATTACACGAAAGATTGTTAACATGTTTTTGTCCAAGAAAAAGCGTAAGATTGCTAAATAAAACTGTATATCAATAACAAAAATTCTTACAAAGCCCCTACCAGGTAGGCGACCACTACTACACGAGCCACCCCTGGAAACTTTTTCACGACGGTACGGCCTCCCCCTGCTGGAGCGTGATGCTTTCCAGCAGACGTATGGAGATGGTTCCATGGATGCGCTGCGGCAAGAGGTGCAGGCAAGAGGGGTGAGTCGGATCAGATTGTCAGCGTCCGCGTCCAACTTACTGTCCTTACCGAAAGTGCGATAGTAGGAGAGAGGAGGATGGAAATGTTGCCTATTCTGCCTTACGCACAGTATTTTACGGACTAGATACGCCTAGCGCACTTGACCGCTTCACAGGATGATGAAGATAGTGGGATGAAAGGGTTGTGTGGTTTATTTAGGAAGTCTTGGTGGCCCTTTAGACTGCGACTGAACAGTTCACGGTAAAAACTATCCCTTGGAATCCAAGGAGCGATGATTTTTTGGATGACCTATCCTCTAAGGAACCGGTCCCCCACCGCGGAGAGCGGACTTCCAATAGCCTGCGCTGTCGGCACCCCAGCGCGCGATTAGGTGTGTGTCACACGACTCTGCACAAGAGAGAGACAATGATGGGGGAGGCAGTGAGCGGAGAAGAGCCGACGCGGCCGTAAGCGACTTGACGTTCGAGAGAGATGAGTCTCGCACTCTGTCTCTCGCGCGTTCCCCGGGAATTAGCTGATGGCATTTGCGTCTTAGCATAGCAAATTGCTTTCCCGTGTGTACATTTTCATTAAATATTTTATTTTTTTTGCAATATCATATTTTACTATATTTTAAACTTTTAGCGGTGTGAAATACTAACGTCTGGCATTTCTTTGCAACCTAGAGGTCCGAAAATCCCATTGTTGCTAGTTTGACTTAATGGCATGTTCTCAAGGAATATATATTCGCTCCGCTCCGATCACCTGGTGGCGAGATTTGGAACTAGCGAGAGGTAGACAGCTGCGTCGAGTCATCGTAACGGCACGCACGAGTCTAGTGGTGGGGGCATGCTCAAGTTGAGCTTGGCCGACGCAGCTGTCTACCTCTCGCTAGTTCCGCCTCTTCCACCAGGGAGCGCTGACTGTAATCGTTGCGTCGCGAATTGGGTAGCATACAATACAAGACCCTCTACAAGATCCCGTCTAGGTGTTTACACTCGCTATAAGACCAGGGCTTGTACGCAAGCCTGGGTCAACTCGAGGGGTCTTGTAGATAGACCTCTGGTCTAGCACTTTAGTGTTTACCCGGCCGCGCAGACCGGGCTTGTAGAAAGTCATCCCCTCCACCTCCCCACCCCACCGCCACTATAAGACCAGGTCTTGGAGCTGCGTGTTCACGTAGGCTAGTACCTAGAGTCCCTATAATTTACGCCTGGCGTACATACGCATGTCAGCATGATTAATCCGTTGTTCTGCTCTTATCATTTTGTTTTCAAGAGTTAGGTACGAGGTCAAGTTCCTACAGACGCCGGGATACAGAGGATATTAACCAAATGTTGTCCATTCATCCAGTGTTCCTGCTGCAGGTGTGGCGCCTCAGCCACGTCTACTGCCACAGCAGACCAATCGACAGCGAGTACCTGCTGCACGACGCCCGGCACCACCTGCTGGATCTGCAGTTGTTTCGCGTCAGAGGGCAGCACTTGCGTCAGCTGCGAGCCATGCGCTGGCTGCAGCGCCTGGAGGTGAAAGACGCTGACCAGGGCCAAGACTTCGGAGCGCAGGAGTGGCAAGAACAAGTCAGAGTCAGGTGGCTCAGCGTCCAGTACGTCCCGCTGGCCGCGCTGCAGTTCCTGCTGGGACTGTACGCCAGCAGCGTGCAGCGGTTGGAGCTGTGGGTCGACCCAGCGGGGAGGTCTAGTCTGCAGCACTCCTGGGGGAACCCTGCTATCAGACAGCTGCTGGAGGAATGCACCAGGCTCGACACGCTGCTGCTGGTCAGGATCACCTGCAACCCGGCCTGCGCAGAGCAGAAGGGAGCGTTCAGGGAGGTGCTCCCTCCGGATAGCCGCGTGCTCTGTGAGGTGTGTGACCATGCCCAGCATCGGGCGAGCAGAGAGGACTTTTAGAGTAACGGTACTAATTTGTGTCATCGGCCGTAATGCGGGTCGATTTACAAAACGGCGCCCCGGCTACTGCGATGACATTTTGCTTCAAATGACGGTTCAGTGCGAAACTCGGAGCCCACAGGTCGCCAACCAAACCATGGTTTGCTGCCGAACCTTATTCATGTACTTCCAAGGACGCTGCAAACAATCGCTCCCAAAAATGTTCCTAATGAAGCCGCCTCCGCCTGAAAACCGGCACTTTCACTTGGGAACAAATATTTTATTGTAGCTCCCAAAATACGCGATGTTAACCCTTCCTGAGTGACCTGCTGTTACTGCAGGATACTTGGAGTGATGTTATGATCAGTTTTGATTTTTTGAACCGTCACCAGAAAAATGCGGGTATGGATGGAAACTGGGTTATGGCCCTCAAGCGTGAAATTGACATCAATCCCGATGTTTCCAGGGATTATAAGAAATGGAATTTGGGTCCAAGAGTGCTAAATTGTGACACACGTATGCTTTCTTATGCATTTTGGTATTTTACTTTCGTTTCACCCAATGTTAACATGTGTAATACACATATATACAATAGTTGGAAAATTGTATAAAGCCGCGACATTGTTATACCATATTTTTCACTGTCGTTCTCTTGGTGAATTTGCTTTTCCCACAGCACTTGACCATCAGTGACGTACGCTAGTACATTCAAGATCACATTTTCAATTTCGATTTAAGTATTTAAAGCCAACAGAACACTCTGGCATAACAGCGTTGACGGAAGATGTGAAAAACGAAACGACAGAACTCTTCTGACGGGTCCTACAGAGGATGAAACTATCTTCCATCTTTACTTTAACCCTGACGTTGTTGTCCTATATGCTTATTTGAAGGAAAATTTGAGTCTTCCTGTGAATTGTCAAAAGGTGATTGATCCATGTAGATGTAGGAGTAAGTGGTACGTAGTAAGCCGCATCATTCAAATACTCCGATTAAAATGCGTCAAAATCATGATTTTCATTATTGAAGTGCATAGAAGACAGTTACGAGTGCGTCGTTCCAAAACCAAGCGAGTTTGATATGAATGACCCGAATTATGGCCCTGACCCGAAATAGGGCCACTCCCACTTATTTAATGCTAGAGACGTCCATCAAAATTGGGACCTTTAATTTATAAAGGTCCATCGTGTATACTACTTGTCAAAATAAATTGGGAAGCTGGTGGGAGGGTGACCCACGTTAGGCCACATGCAATGTGGGGTCATTTTCAAGGTGTTTGTATCTTTGATATTGGACAGAAAAAACTGTCACACAGAGTTGTGATTTGGCTTAAAGTTGGCGAAAGGAGCACTCTTGACGGCCGCGAGGTCGTTTGAAATAACTTGCAAATGTCTTTGAAGGATATTCGGGGATTAAAAAAAAAGGACCCACAGTAGATACTTTACTCTAGCTGCCGGACACCGCAGGGATGTACTCCACCTCTCTTTGTTATGAAAATTAATGCATTTGAAACATTTGTATGTTAATAAATACGCATCGCAAACATCCTGTTTCTTTCAATAAAAAGAACTTCAGATATGGGTATGTCTTAAGGAACAGTGCCGTTTAAAGAGAACGAAGAAAGTTCGTCAACACTGTTAAAATGTGCTACGCATGAGGGCCGTTATCAGATTAAGATGTGGATTAGAACCTATCCGATGGAGACCGACTGATACTGTATTGTTAAATCGCTGATTAGTTTTTGACTTTATTTCATCTCTCACGGAAAACAAAATCTGACGTTATTTATCCGAAAAACAAAGAAATCGGAAAAACGTTCACTTTGACAGTTTCAAAATTTGAACTGAAGGGCGATCCTCTAACCTTATGGGAAATGATTAAAGGCAACTCCCATTTTCTTCAAATTGGAGGACTGAGAATTGCTGCGCACATCTCATCGTCCACGAGTGCTTAGGTTGTGTTATGGTGGTTTGCCTTCTCCCGGTCCTACTTCCTAATACACCAGCCATAGTAATAGGCTTGCTTTGGCAGGGTCCGAATCGAGGCCCAAAGAGCCGAGCCGAGAGCGCCGCAGTCCTAGGTTAGGTGGGAGCCTTGACACGGGGGGGCTGAGCATGACGGGTACAGCAAGCTGATTCATTCACCAAGCTCGGCCGGCAAAGATCTTATCATAACGTTGTCTCCCAGTGGTTGTCATCGCGTTGCCGTTGGGCTCTGACGCCTGCAGAGCTCCGGGTGGGCCAGCCCGCTCGACATCTCTGCGCAGCAGACAGGCCTGCCTCGCAGGCGCTCACAGCTGCGAGTGCGCGTCACAACATAGACAAGGAACAACACGGCTACACAGCGAATTAAAGTTGTCTTATTGAACAATTTGAACAACTGCTTCATTTTAAACACATTGCGTGTCCGCTAGAGCATGAAGTATTTAAGTAAGCGAGATCCCAGATCGTCTTCCTCCACGTTTGTTCATCGCGCTTGCGTGTCATGCCAAGCCGAAAAGGTATGACGAACAAAACGATTTTTCAAAAGAATAAAATTCGATATCACCCGATGACTGTTCAAATGAGTATTGTATTACACCAGTTTACTAAACTTAAAGTGAATTTGGTCAAATCACCGCAGTGGTTGGAATCAACATATCGCAACACGTTTTATCACGCTACCGGAATTCAATAAATTATAACTAATTAAAGATGCCAAAAGAGATTTTGAGGTATCGTTTCTGTCTGAGTCGTTTACGTCAGAGTAAGTCTTGCTCCTTTCATGGTTCTCTTGCTTCTCGTTCGAATAATTAAAGTTATTCATTTTTCTCTCGACAACCTGACCTCACGTGGGGACACTGCTTGGAAGCAAGCAGTTTCAAAACAGAGAAAATGCTAAATTGGCTGGTACGCAAAATGAGTTGAATGACTCCTGCTCTTTGATGTGGTATACTCTTACGAATAGTTTTACTCCGTCCGCTGTAGGCGCTTTTGCCTCAGAAAACAGGGCTGGGGACAAATGGCAGCTAAGTCGGCCGTAATGCAAATTTAGATCAAGTCGAGTTTGTTTGCTCCAGGATACTTTTAAAGAGTGTCTCTCAACAGCTGAAACGACAATCATCCCACGACTCCACTTTTCGATGAGTAGGCTAGTGACTGAGAGATATGCAGCTCTGCTTCTGTTCTGAAGTTACCTAAATGCTTCTGCAACATACTGTTAGCATTTTTAAAAAAAACGAGTAAAGCTGGAAGAAGGCCTATGTAAGATTTCTGCCTGCATGACATTATTTTTGGAAGACAAAAATGGTGAATAGCATACAAATATCAGTCTGATTTTTAATGCGAAAGCAAAGATATTTCATATACTGACCAAACTGATACTTGAAAATCAGCTTGCAACTTCCTCTGGCCAACGACCAAACCCATTTGGTGGTCCTTCTCCCAAAACGTGATTAAAAACCACACTTCCTTTCCTTTGCACGCCAAGCGTGCACGGCTTGTATGCGGCCATCATGGCTGTGCACGTGAGGCCAGGGTAGCGTGTCCTCTTGTATTCGACTTCACATTATTCATGATCTCGTCCCATGGTTTGGTCAGGTAACGTCCCTGTGAGAGCTGGCGCTTAGAGCCGAGTTCAGTAGTGGGCACTGTGCAGGGCAGCTGTGGCCGAGGTTCACGGGTGATTCGATGATCTAGCCGAGCCGGGCCGACATGGTGCTGGGAAGCTGGTCTCTGGGGGGCTCCCTGTGGGGGCTGCTGTTCACTGCAGCCCTCTCCTCCACCTGGGCTGTCAAACTGATTCCTTCCTTTGCGGTGAGCACCAAGTCGACCGGGAGCGATCGGTTGATTAACAGCCTACTGTCCGTGGATCAGTAACATTGATGCAATTACGGATCAAAACTGAAGACAGCTTGTAGCTTTATATAGAAATCGCCTGTTGGCTACAAATAATTGATAGCAACCAGCCCTGTCAGGTAAGACGAGTCGAGTCTAGTATCTTTACATGAAATCGAATGAAATTATGTCATATACCTCTCTCTCAATGCTAAATACAACTTAAATGTTAGAGGTTCTTCACTGGTGAAATCCATCTCAACAACTAGATGTAAACTACGTCATGCTTTTTATATGATTTTAAACCTCGAATTCACCCTCGTGATTCAGCTGTCTTTTTAGGACGCAGTTGACCTCTTTTGTTTCAGACCGCCATTTATTTTAGAGAATTCTCCTGTTAAGCATACATTGTATGTGTAGGGGACGCCTGGGCGAGTTACAAGTGACGATAACTTGCAGGTAGCCAGTCATCTTCTGCGCCTTGCATGCATCGTGTACGTACGAAGGACATAGTGCGATCGTATCGCCGGTTGCATGAGCACAGTCCGTGAGCATAGCTGGGCCACAATTCGCCAGAACCAATGACTCAACATTTGATGTTTGTAGATAGTAACAGATGGAGGCAATTCGAGCGGTAATAGACAATAAGAAGTACGTCTTTAAAAAAATTTCGAGTCAGGATAACTTAACACAACTCTTGCAGACCAAGCGCAGCTACTGGATTCCATGGCGGTCCATGACATGCAAGCCGCAGAACATTACCGACAAGTTTTCGTAATTTGTAACTGTACCTGAATGGAAAATTCTCTCAACGAAACGTCTGTCTGAAACAGATACATTGAAGCCTTAAATATAGAAAAAATTACAAAATTGCATTTGTGGTTTAAAATCAGATGAGAAAGCATGACGCAATCGTTGGCGGAAAAATTTAAACATCTCAGAGGGCGAAAACACAGTATTTTCATTTACTTTCAAAGTTGATTCGAGGTGAATTCAGTAGAGGTACGGGTCATACGCTGTCAGGTCGATGTCACAGAATTGATTCATTTATGTAACTTTCATGCCCCACCAAATTAAAGACACCTGCGTCAAACTGTTTGAGATATGGAACTTTTTAATTTTTCTTCGCGTTTTGTTCAGGTAGATTTTGGCTTTTCTGCACTCTTTTTGTTTTCGGACCAAATAAGTACAGTGATCCGAAGTGCATTTTCCTTACCAAAACTGAATCCAGGATAGAAATATGCCCTCGTTTTAGATCTCTGATGGCGCGTTACAGATATACAGGAATCAATCCCGCATATGGTTCTGTTGGTGACGTGGTGGTAGCTATCAATCATTCAGCCGAATGTAAGATAACAGTTCATAAGATAAAACCCTTATTCCAAAAGTGATTAACCAGGTACATTTTCATCACATAAACTTTCACTGATCATATCGTACCATAAGCAATGATGTTTACACAGCAAATCTTAAGCATTGGAACTCACATAATGATTGCAGTAGCAAGACATAATAGACATATCACTTTTAAACGGGATGATTTAATATTTCATTGAAAACAATCACATTAATTACGATCATCTTCGCATTTAAATGCGATGAGAACGTCATTCCAGCTGAAGGAGTGATGATTCGAAGGAATCGGTCTGAGAAATCAGCGCGCCTGGGAGTATTAGAGTCATCGCATTTGGACTTGCAGTAAATTATCAACATAAATTTACTACAAAGCCACCAAAAGTAAAAAGTTCTTCAAAAGGTAGCCCTATTTATAGAGCTTTCGCTTACTTTCGGAATTTTGCCTGGTCTGAAGAAAGGCGGAATAATAAGTTAAGATACCAAAAATGCAGAAGGAAGCAAAGCAAAAAAATGTAGGATGGCAGACAGTTTTTTTTTAAAGTGTATTTTTTCTTCTATTACACGTAGGGGCCGTATCTCGCATACACCGTTCGCTTTTGGGACTGTGGAGACGGTGTTTTGGATATAAAGCACTACTTTCGGACGAGCCACTTCATTCCGACGAAGCCTTACGAAAAGCAGCGACTCACGGGCAACATGAGCATGCCTACGGGACTTACGGATGATGCTCACTGGGTAATGTGACAGCCTCGCTACATGTCGGGCAGAGGTTTCGGAGGACTAGGCTTTCGCAGCTTGTGCTTTCATTCAATACTTCGTTATGAATACAAAATTGTCAATAGAAGCGAGCACGAGAGGAAATATTTCAATGGATAAAGATTTGTTTGGCTTTGATGCATACGACTTTATCGTCTTACTTTATCAGGTGGAACTGCCGAGGGTCACATCACCTCCTCAAAAAGTGCGCAAATATAACATCATTACATGTACATGACATTATATATCGAAAAACAGAGATAACAGTGAGTTTTATTGAAGTTTTAGAACATGTATGCCGTTTAAAATATCCAACAGGTTAGGTAATCCTTATTATTTTGAACAACGAGCTCAAATTCTCTATGTTTGTGAACCTCACACTCAAAACTTCTACACAACATTTCATTGGCGGTGTCTTGGTAGTGAACACTTGAGAGCGACATCTTTGTGACTCGCAGGGCTACGTGAGGATCGCTGTCCGCTCCAACAACCAGTGGAAGGAGAACGCCTTCCACTTCAACCCCCCGCCGGGCACAGGGCCGTGCTCGGCGCTCAGGGAGCACATCCCGGACTTCTTCCACGTCGTCTTCAAGCTGCCCGGGAACAGCTCCGAGCCCTGCCGCGTGCCGCCGGTACGTGTTCGACACGGTGTTCAGATAGGGAGCGCCACGAGTCAAAGTGACACGAGGTGCTTCCTGTCCAAGCCCCTTAATAACGTGAAGCATCTGTGCAATATTTCAGTCACCCTCTATTTCGGTGGTGCATGTCTTCTGAGCACCCTACAAGTACTCCAATACTTGGTAGTAAGAGAATGGGTATTGCGACAGGCATGTCATGGAGGCCCCCTTAATAACTTTGGAACCGAAGCAAGGAGAGGCGCGAAGTAAGGGGCATTCAGTAGATCTCGTGATCTACTTTACGAAATGAATATTCACAGTATGAACAGGGTTACGTATACGACGTATACGTTCAGTTGAAGGAGCGCAAAACAAAAGTTTCATGTTTAGATGAAAAACTATACTAAATGGTATTTTAGTTCCTTTGTAATGTGGTAACGTAGTATTTTTTAACCCTTGGATAATTCGTCCATAAAATTTTATCAGAAATTTGATAACAATTTCGAGAACACTCTTAACAGTCAGAGACTGTGAACGTTCGTAACAATTCGCCCACCCGACGGCAGGCACCGCTGCAGTGCCAATGCGGTTCCGTAAATCGACACAAGATGGAGCCACTGCTTCCCCGTTGTTGGCAGCAGGGAATGCCGAAACATACAAAACCCGCATTCGAACATGAATGGAATCGAAATTTGCGACATTCTAAGAATTAAGTGATGTTAAGTTCGACGACATAGGTAAAGAACGAGTGAATTTGATATCACCATCTCGGCGCTATTCTTGACTCTTTTGTTTGGGTTCGTTCGGTTCGTTCCCGGCCAGAGTGAAAGTACACGACCCGAAAGATCCTCGATCTCAGGCGTTGCTGAAATGTAAAATCTATAAAAAAAACTATACTGTTGAGAAAATGTCATTGCACTTTTATTTGCAGGGCGTGTACACTGCGGACAACGAGCCTATTGAGTGGATCTTCCCACACTTTCGAATAATGCCTTACGGGCACTATCGTCTCTCAGTGGAAGGAGGCACCAAAAAGCCGAATCGAAAGCAGCTCTGCTTGGCAGTAGAGAATGAATTTTTGGCTTGACGAACACGTTGTCAACCGATGGTGAG